>CAEMYA010001160.1:326872-381170 GCA_903131615.1 Diplodus sargus
TTTTCGTTTGTGCATCGCCGACATCATCCCAAACAAAAGGTTAACTCCTTCATCCATGAAAACATTTACAATGTGGTGCTATCTGTGGGGAGGAAACGAAACTGTAAATACTTTAAATAAAAAATATATATTCAAGTATTTCTTGTAAATGTTTGGCAAGTTTAATTCTTATTCTGTCTGCACCTTATCTGGACACGACTATTTCGCATCGGATATATGAATATATTCCTCGGCAAATTTGGCATTTGCAGCTGAAACTGAACAGCATTGTTTGTGTAGAAGATTAAATTCTCTTTCAAACATGTCGTATTCTTCTGTATTAGATTCAGGATAAACAGGATTTCGACCCAAAATGAAAAGCTCATTCATTTTCTAACTTTTCAAAAGTATAACATTATTAATTGATGTAATCTGTGGTTAACATTAAGTGATAATATTCCCCGCAGGACCGACTTCTGCTGCAGCCCTCAGGGATGAATCCTTCATGTAAAGAATCACAGCGCTGTAATCCCTCAAACTATCTCCTGATCCTCTGACTTCCCTCAAGCACCTGAGCTATTTTTAACCCTCTCCAAACCCTGCTGGGAAACACAACCCGGTCCGCCGGGCTTGAGTTACCTCGTTCCAAATATAAGAAGCAACTTTAAGAGGGTTGCACCCGCGTGCACCCGCTGAGATTTACGAACAGAAACAGCTGCTAACCTCTGAGGATTCTGACAGCATTGCCGGGGTTCCTGCTCCACCTCCCCGCGACTCTTCAACCTACTTCCTTTTTCTTTTAAAGGGCTCTGACTTAATGTCAAGTCTGACAGGACCTTCAAGTAATAAGCAAAAAGAAAAAAGTGTATTCTTTAGATTTCTCAAATGTCACATTTTAAAGGCGCACCGGCTTCGCTGACATTTGACATCTTGAAATGATTTAAAGTTGCCTTGACAGAATCTATTCGGAGTGTTTCTCTTCCCTTTGATCGCCTTTCACAGTAAAACACAGGTGTATTTTTGGATTGTACCGCTCGGTGCCATGAATGCTGTGACAGACGTATTTACCGTATTGTGTTTCATGTGTTTGTTATTTTTTGCGTCAGAGGATTGTGTGAGTTTATAAGTTGTGAAATTGCAGACATGATATTAAAGGTCGCCAGAAATCAGAAAATAAAGGTTTGTGTCCAAAAGCATTTCACATGTCGTGCTGCCGAGTCTCAACAACAACAACGGAGAACTATCTTCAGCGTATCAGATTCCTCCCCGTGTGTTTGTGATGCTCTGAGCTCTGAAATAATGAAGTGAGCGTGCCACATATTAGCAGTGTCATCAGAAACTAGCCCATGTTAAGTCCCTCTGCGCCCTCCCACTGACCCCGACAGTGTTATCCAATTTATACCAACTGTGCTGAGCGAACAACGCTAACCGGTGGCTTCACTACCCAGATTAGCACCAACACAGCCTTATCTGCTGCTGATTTATAGCAAAGCTGACTGAGGATTAGTCCGACCGGCGAGGAGATGGGAACTCAATTGAAAGGAGTGAAATAGACAACAAAGGCTGATGGAAATAGTCTCCGTCATCCTGCAGGCTACAAGTGTTTGTTCAGCTTCCAGCGCTGCTCTTCTGATACTGAAGGGGGCCGTGGACCAGACAGAAGGCTGATGTCAGAGGGAATAACTGTGTGTGATGCCGTTTAACACTCACCACAATTAACTGATGAGATCTGCATTCAGACTGTATACACATGCCCTGGTTAGCTTCAATTATTTAGAAGTTAAACAAAGGCGATGGATTTAATTATTACATCATCCATCACTGCTTGAAGAGCAGATTTCAGGCTGCCAATAGATTTCAGATGTCAGTTTGATCCACTGTGCTTGCCATAGCGGTGCACACACATCCTTCCTGCACAATGACAACAACACTTAACACTGTGAAAGATTCTATTTGGACCCAAGCTATGATATTTTCCTGAATCTGGCCAAGAAGTTCTGGTCCCTAATCTAAAGTTGATCGAGTCATTTTGTTCCTGAAACTTAACCGGACTGTTACTAACAATACAACAACTTGACTCAATCTTTTAAAAAAATAATTCAGTGTTGACTTTTGTGCCACTTGCTTCCTAAAGATGTTCATCTGACACCAACGTTCAAAACATGCTAACATAGCAAAGACTATCTGGGACTGTTTGTGCCTCCTGCACAGAGTCATCAGGTCTGATTCAATAATATCAAACGTAATTATAAACTGGAATTATCCTTTAATGTCCTCCAGACAATTGGAGAAAACCAAAGAAAGAAAGAGGAAAGACAACACTTGTTCAAAAATGGTACTCTCTCTTGAAATCTTTCCGTTTTAAAGTCTGCCTAAACATTTTCAGGAAGTTAAAATGTAATGAATTTGACATGAAAAATATAAAGACATGTTATTTCATTAAATTAAAGCACAATAACAGCACCAACAGTTGCAGCTGATGACCTGGTAACGAACACTACATGAGCGCTGTAGAATCAGCACAGAAAAAAACATGTAATTCGGTGAAAGGTTGATGTATCTGTTTAAGTCCTTTGCACGTGAAGCTCCGTCTGTTTCAAACAGCAATGTGACTTCTGAGTGTTCCAGTGTGGTACAAGTTTAATCTGTGTTTTCCCACAGTTCTTAGTTCTCTCAGTGACCTTCAGTTTCGGGGGCAGGCGAAGGAGGCTCCTCCTCATCGGAATCAAACTCCACGTTCTCGTCTTTAACCCACCGGCCGCTCCGGTCCTGCAGCCACCCCTGACTGAGAAACAGAAAAAGATGAAATGCAGTGGAACTCACGAGGTCGAATAAACAGAACTGACTTCTCGTAGAGAAAGCAAAACTTCAGCCAGTTCCTATGAAAATAAAAAACGATCTGTACCTTTTCAGTTTGAGGTAGTGCTCCAGCTCTCTCCTCCTCTGGGCTGTGAGAGGCTCTGCTTCCTGTTTCTCTGCAGCCTGAGATCCTGTTATATCCTCAGATGAATGTGAACCTTTATTGACTACAGAAGACAAAACATGTCCACACTTAAAGCACCATCAGGCCTGAGGTTTTCTTCAACACACATCTTTTCCTATGACAGACGTTACCTGCTGTGCAGCCACTAGAGCTGCTTTGTGATAAACTGCTTGAAACTTCAGTTTTCTGACGGGCTTTCTCCTGTTCGGATGTCGCTTTGCTGGGAGTGTTATCGATGGGATCTGAGCCGATGCTCTGTTGTCCTTTTGTACTAAAAAATAATTACAAATTTAGATTTAAAAAAGTGTGTTTTTTATTATTTTAAGAGATTTAAAAACACATGTTGGAATTTGTGGATTTAAATCTCCATCTCGCTCACCTGGTTATTCTATGGCAGCTGTTGTATGGAACAGTCTTTAATAAAGCGTGATGCGTAAGCTTCCTCGTCTGTTCCAGTAAAGGCGCTGAACACGAGGGTTCCTTAAAAACACAACGAAACACTGCATGAATTGAGGAAGTGCCTCTCAAAAAGATACTGAGCGCTCACTCACGAGTCGACTCAACTAAATGCTCCGTCATGTTCCGTTTATCTTTTCCACAACAACTTTAAATTGATTTGTCAGGGTCAGATGGAAGTCACGAGGCCACACAAAGTATTAGACAGGAGACGACAACATGGAGCAACAGTCTCAGCCAGTCAAGAGACGGATTGTTCAGCTCATGTTGTTATTCTCCAGCGATGATGATTCATCCACATTCTGCTTGTTGAACTCCAGAAACAACCTTTCTGTACGACTATCAGGAGATTCTAGAAAGTTCGACTGAACAGAAACTTGACCGAGTTCACACAGTTACCAACCTGTCCTTTGTCTTCAGTCTGGACGTAGTTTTCATGTCGTCTTTTCGTTATTTCATTCTTCAGTCGCGCTTTCTTGCCATAAAATCCCTTTAATCCTGGAGAAATACAACATAACAAAAGAAAGAAGTGTATTTTCTTAGCAATTAATCATTTCTTTATGATGTTTCCATCTCAGGTTGGACGATACAATGCTATATAACATGAGACAACACTTTTTGAAATCAGCCTCCACTTCCCAAACACAGACACGACTCACCTTCCAGGTGCTTCTTCCCCTTCCTGTGGACTGTCAGCATGTCAACCGTATCAAACACAGGGCGGTAGGAGCACACAAGGCAAGTGTATCTACAAAACAAGGTGAACAGGTTGAATTCCAGCTTCATGTCATTCATTACCAGCTTCTCTTTCCCAAACGTATCACTGTTTTGAAGTTTCACCTTCCATTCTTCATCAGAGCTGCTTCATCCTCCGGTATAAAATTAGATAGAAGATCCGCCACACGACGTTTCTGAAACACACGACAGCAACAAAACAGAGGTTAATTTATCAGGTTCTTAATTTGTTCGAGTTTTAAAGATGCATCCCTGAAAACTAGAGCTAATACAGTTAGCTAGCAAACTTAGTTAGCAGGATGCTAACCACAACAACATAACATTTCAGCTTAAATCTCTCAAGCAAAGCCGAAAAATAAACTGTCCCCGTTACCTTCAGGATGTTTAGTTGACTCTTGTCATCGCCTTCCCTTTTAAAAGACATAATTATTACGGTTGGTAATCAGAAAGTATCAGAAAGTAGATGTAAGCGACAGGTTAGCTAACTAGCGTTAGCCACCTTACGGCAGCGACAAGCGTGATAGCAATGTTGCGTTTGAAGTCAAAGGGGAGAATGGGAATAACTAGCTTCCGTTTTCCGGCCTCTTTTTACGCGGTACGTCGTTTTTAAACACAGAGTTTATCAATGGAAGTGTTTCTGTTATAGTGTCCATACAGCCATGATGACGTTATGACTAGGCATCTACAAGTGATGTATTATGTTTCTACACAAAGACCGCACTATAACGTAACACGTCTAGTATTTTCCAATTGTTCTGAATGCAGCACCGGTGACGGATCATGGGACCGGTCATGCAACGCGGCAGTCATGGCAACATATGGCAGCAGACAGCTGACTGCAGGAAGCATGAAAACATTAACTTTAACAACTTTCTCAGCAACTTTTCAGGTGTTTGTTTGAAAGCTAAGGTAGGTTAAACTCGCAGTTAAGTATGTTAAGTTACTGTAATAAGCTGTGGTAGCGGTTCAACAGGTGACTTAAGCGAAATAACAGCCACAGCTTGACTGTCGTTAAAAGGGATGAGCGTCATCGTTAATTAGCTAAGCTAGCAGGCTAACTAAGCTGCTAGTTTGATTAACGTTACGCTGACGCATATGTAGGTAAAATAAACTGTATTCTCATGACGTGAACACCATGGAAGTGTGCTGGTGAACGTTATTTACCACCGTTTGCTCAGTTGACAACTTAACGAAGCTGAAGGTGGTTCACGAACATGTCCGGGGAGCGAGCGGCTTTGCCAGCCGGGAGTAACGGCCTGCTCCGGGGGAACCGTACGAGGTCTTACGGCAGCCTGGTTCGGTCTCCGCTGTCTCCGGTTCGACAGAGACGCATTGAACACAAAATTCAGCCGGGAGAAACTCTTCAAGGCCTGGCCCTGAAATATGGAGTGTCTGTAAGTATTAGTTACGACTAAATCTATCCTGTTTCTGAGCTGTTTTCTTCCTCTAAGCAATTCATTTTTAGGATTTATTAGAACTGGTTTATACTGTGATATCATGTCTCCCCATGTAGTATACAATATAAACCTTTGTAATGATATATGCTTCAAACACTATGTCTTTTTAGTGTTATTTTTATCTTGCCTATTTAACTTCTTCATCCATTTTAAGCTGTATTAAGTGAGATAAAGCTGATAATGAGCCCTTAACACTGGCATGTGTATCATTGTGCTAAATCTTTAAAAGGAAACATCAGAAATGTTAATACTTATTCAGTTGCTACCAATTTGTGTGCTGAGGAAGAGCTTCCGCCTTAAATATCCAAAGTACAATAAAGCAATCAACCAACTTTTTATAACACTGCAAGACGAGCTATATCAAGTTTTAAATGATTTTTGCATAAAGGCTGACAAGACAATCTTCTCTTACAGATGGAGCAAATCAAAAGAGCGAACAGGATGTACACCAACGACTCCATATTCCTGAAGAAGTCCTTGTCCATCCCGGTGATGGCAGATGTTCAGTGTGTGAACGGGGTGGATTTGAATTTAGAGGACAGTGAAGAAGACAATGCTGGCAGCGGTTCGGCTCAGAACGGGCACACAGAGAGCTCCTCTGAGGAGAAGCGAGATGATGGCAGTGACATCGTGTCAGACCTCACTCCGGTGGATTTTCTCAGGAGGTTGGATGGTTTGATAAGCCAGTCCAAGCAGGCTGCCGTCAAAGGATGCCAGGATGCGGAGCGAAGGTATGTCTGCCTGGCTGTCACTGCTCGCTTGTCTACTCTGTTTGTTCACACACAGTCATGTTCTTGTGCTGGTGGTGTGACAGGAGCCTCAAGTCTTGCCATCTTAGTTCTGTCTGTGCTGAAAGTTGGCATTCCAACAGAATTCGTTTATTTTGTTTTCGACCCCAAATACCAGCCAGTTAATGTTGCTCTTCAGCTCAACAATGATCCCTTTTTTAATGACTCCGGTTCTGGAAGTTAAGTTTCCCATTTATTCATTCACTCCATTGACTTTTTAGACAATCCTGAGAAAAAATGTTAATCCTGGGAAATCCTCTTTGTGGTGGTCAACAAGTGAGAAATAACTCATCTGTTCAATTGTGTCCAGTTTGAACTTTGTATCTGCAAAACTTGAATTTTACAGATGCTGTATGTTCAGGTTGGTTCACTTGGTGATGTAGAGGAATTTTTGTGGAAGTGGATCCAATATGTAAATATCAACAAAGGATTATATTATCTTATATAAGTATAGCGATTAATGAGAGCTGCAAAGATTAAATTGATCAGTTGTTTTGATTAGCTGTCAACAATTAAATTAACTGCCAACTATTTTGATTGTAAAAAAAGTCAGATTTATCTGATTCCACCCACTTAAATGTGAATATTTGCTGGTTCCTTTTCTCCTCATTGACAGCAAACTGTATATTTTTGGGAAAAAAAGACATTTAAGAAAATCATCTTGGACTTTAGGAAACACTGATTGACATGTTTCCTCATTTTCTTGCAGCTGATTAATAAAGAAAATAAACAACATGAAAGTAATTGTAAGTGACAGCAGTAGACAAAAATAGATCCATCGATCTCTCCAGCCTCCTCATTCATATGAAGCACTTCCTGCTTTAACACCAAGTGTGAAAATGAAGAATGAGATAATCAAAATGTGTTAGTTTCAAATTGATTTGATTCGTAGGCGACCTGTTTGATATATCAGGACTCATGCTCTAACAGCAAGAGGTGGTCTATCAAAAATCACTGAAAGCTGCCGTGCATGCTGATTGTGGGACTCAGCGTTCGTCGGCCTCAGACTCACTGAATCTTTTCATCTGTTTATTTATCACAGGGTTGCCGCCCTGGAAGCAGCTTGCCTCAGCAGGACGTCAGACTGGCGGCCGCTCACAAGGTCACAGAGTGCCACCTCGTCCTCCACGTTGCAGCAGCAGGCACCACATGGAGCAGTGCCTCTAACTATCACCAAACTCACTAAGAAACTGAGAGACAGGGAAGATGAGATCTTCCAGCTGTGACCTATTGTTTCTGCTGTCTCACTCTGATCATTGAAGAAACTTTTGGCAGAGCGCCGCAGGATTTGGCCTTCGGGATAAAAGAGCATTACGGATAAAGGAATATATCTCCAGTGATACCCCTGCTGCTGTCTGGACTCGGAGCTTGAAAGTTATCTTTTTTTAATTGCCATTTAATGTAGATGGGAAGTTACACTGTCTTGTATCAGGTTTTTAAAAGAAAAATTGCATTTGTGTAGCCTTTTTTTATTTATTTGTTGGAACAAACTGTAGATTTTTTTTAAAAAAGCTCCATATTCTCTCACATCTGTGTTTGGCTTGTTCTCACAAGCAGGAAATAAGAGCATGAACTGTTCAAAATTAGAATTTGCAGTCACATGTTGGTTTTAGTCATGTGACTCTTCATATGGTGGTTCAGCATGTGGTTTGTGTGTAATGCTACCTCACAGCCTGCTAATGCAAAGTTGTCTCACTAAACCCCTCAGCTATGTTATGTTAAGTATGAAATCACCCTGAAATTGGTCTGTAACTGCTGACGAATGGAATCTTTGATAAGAAAGAGCCTTTTAAAGTATATATTGACGGCACTCTTTTATTGTTTGTAATGGGCATATTTTTTATTTCAGAAGGTTTGTGTAGCTCATTTTAAAATAATGGTGATAATAATAAAAAGAATGTCTGTTCAGTCATCCAGTTCAGGTCTGAATATATGTATTTGTCTACGGTTGCTGAGACGGTTGAGCTCTTTTCTTCCTCATAACAGCACCTCCAGAATCTGTTGACTCTCATCAGCACTTAATCTTTAAACATCTTTCTGTAATTTGATAGATCAATTTACTTTTCTCCACATTTTAGCAAATTATTAGCTAAATTACAATGTTTGACTCCTGTATAAGATGAATGTTGAGCCAGGACTTGATTTTTTTCCCTTTGTCTGTTGATGTTCGGTGTCTTTTGTCATGTAAAACCAAAGAATAACACCCGTGATCCGATCTTTAGAAAAACATGAATTACAGGATTAGCATTCAAGCTCGTGCAGTCAACACCGTTTAAGAGTGAATCTTTTCTGTTCGTGCTCCTAAACATGTTTTGAAGCTGAGACTAACAAAGTGTTGTGTAAGTAATTGTCCACTGTGGGGTCATTGGCTTTATTATCGGCTGCATTGTCTTCCAGGCGTCTCAGTAAATACAGCACGTTGAGTTGCTGGGGCGTCATCTCGACCACCAGATGGCAGTGCGTTATTACAGTGGCATTGTTCCCCGTCCGTTCTCGTGATGCAATCTGTCCAGCTGCTTCAACTCCTCCTCTTCACAACACATCACATCAGTAGCTCTGAATTAAACATTTCAAGGTCTCAAATATTAAACATGGGCTGAAATTTAATAATCAAAATAAACAGCTGATAGTATAAACCAGTTTGTATTCAAGTTTGGTTGCTGTGAAATTTGTCTGAATAGACAAGTATATATCACAATTTAACATCATATATATATATATATAATCACCTCTAAACATTAAAACTAGAGCATTTGACTCAACCAACTTATTTTTTTATCCCACATACTCTTTGAGAACGACGGGGCAGCAGTTTTGTTCTCAAATCGCCTGTCTTGCGTTGCCAGTCCTCAGCAGCAGTAAGACCAATTTTGTCCACCAGTTATGAGTCTCAAGTGAGTCTGACTGTTGCTCTCCCAGTGTCTGACTTGCATTTCATTGTTTCTATGTCATATTGTCCCGTCATCGACCAGTTTGTTGAGTCCTTTGCAGATCTTGGTTAGGTTGGGTCTGAAGGGGCCACTGGGGTCGTACAGTTTGGCAAGGAGGTCCGGGTTGGAGTAATGGTTGAAGACGTGGTTGATGCGACCGTGGGACTTGGGGGTGAGGTGGGTGTTGACCAGCTTCAGCAGCAGATCCCTGCTGCTATTCAGGATCTCCTCCATCACCTCCTTGTCGAAGGTGAAGTCCACCTGCACCAGGTAGGAGAAATATAGAAAGTTATTACTGTGGAGGTGAATCTATATTTCTGGTAAAAGACTAAATCCAATAGGATTTTTGGTTTGAGATCATTATCAGGATATCTGCTCATCCTCAAAAAGAAATACATGTGTAAGTAAAGGAAATTATCACCCAAAATTGAAAATTCAGTCATTAGGTACTCGCTCTCATGCTGATGGAAAGTTGGGTGTAAGAAAAAAGTTTTGTAGTCCACAAGATCTTTCTCGAACTTCACAGCAAAACAGTGTTGCAGCATTTTCCTAAACAACTCAAGTACCTGGGTGCGTTTTTTTATGTTATAAATAAGTCATTTTTGACTGAACTTATCCTTTAAATGCTGCTGCGGTCGGTTCCTAGAGGTGTTCATTTCTCATCTAGCAATGACAACCTTTCTTGCAGTCTTTATTTTAATGTAAAGATCAGACTGCAACAAACTTATTTGTGTTCTGTCATGTGTCACTGATGACCAGTGATGTTATGTACATTCACTGAAGTGCTGTAAGTATTTTTGTTTTCTACTACTCAATCCATTCACATCCACTTAATCCAAATATTGTACTTTTCAACCCTCATCATTTATGTGAGAACTTGCGCCCACTAGTTACTTTGCAGATTACATGTTGCATCAAAGCCAGTAACGCATTTTGAAATTAATTCATGGGCAGTTGGATTAAAAGAGAAAGAAACTCTGAAGAAATTAAGTTAATCGAACATTCGGCTGTTCTCTTGATTTACTGATTGATCTGTGTTAAAATATAAATAGTCTTAGAGTCATTTATTTCCCACATCAGTGAGTATGAAGAAGTTTGTGCTTTTTAAAGCCACCGTATATCTTGTACAGTAAACGGTTGATATGTCATAACGCACCTCGTAGAAGCTGATAGCCGTCATGGCCCCCATGTGCAGCTTCTTCTTGAAATCTGTGGCCACTCCCAGCTCCTCTGTGCTAAAACGGTTGTTCCTGAACAGCAGGCCAATCTTCACGGCGATCTTGATCAGGTCTTTGATCACCTTCTGGGCCTCTGATTTATTGCCCGAGAAGTCTTTGGAGACGTGGTACAGTTCATCCAGGATCTCGCTGGTGGTGTCGTCAATGAACATTTGGACCGAGGCCTTGGTGGCCATCTTGCTGAGGATCTTCTTCTGCGCCCTCAAGGCTATGTCCTTTGAGCTGAAATCCATGGTTGCCTGAATTGTCAGGGAGAAGGAAAAAGCATTTTGATGAATAAAAAACATCAGCATTTTTACCTAAAGATAAACTAGCAAGAGGAGTGACCCTCCGTTCGAAAGCAACGATTGGAACTCCTAAAAATGATAAGCGTGGCTGCTATCGAAATCAGTTTGAACTGGAGAGTATATTTAATTGAAAGAAGAGCTTTTCCACTATGGAAAAGATACATTTGCTCTTCTCCTGACTGGCTTCAGAAGGAGTTTTATTTTCCAACAGGTGCCCTGGTGGCTCTGTCCTTCTACATCACATGGCTCATTTATCTGCATGGTTGAGGTGATAGACCCAGAGCTCATCCTGTCACCTGCCAAGTGTTTTTTGAGAGTGTCTGACCATTTTTTCCAAACAGTTTGGAAAGGCGACCTGCCGGTTGGTTCTGTGTAACAAACCATCTGGTGCGGCAGGTTAATACATTAGGACTTCATTCAAAACAACATCATTAAACTGCTCGTAGTACTCCCAGTCAAAGAGGCAAAAACATTTACAATTACAGCTTCCTCTGAGTGGATTATTAACTCATTGGTGTGTGAGGAAATTATTTTTCTGCAGTTGGAAATATTCTCTGACATTATACCTGACACCGGATTATAAGTCACTCAGAACAGAACAGGAGTAGTTTCACTGTGTTTCCTTTTCACCATCGCATGTATAAAAATACAAAATGTAAGGGAATACTGGAGGTATTCATAGATGCAGCCCTCAATAAAGAGGAAGACCAACATTTTCACACCTGGTTGCCGCTCGACACTGCTGCTGTGTTTTACTGCCAGACAGCCAGCAGCTTCAGTGGAGTAGTTGGAGGTTAAGTGCCATGTTCAAGGGCCAACTGTTTGTTGTGATGGCGGCTGGGGAGCGCAACACATGTTCGCCTCTCTTATCCAAATTTCACAGATCATCTGGGGGATATGAACTGGCGACCCTCCAGTCATTAGTCTAACTCTGTAACCTTCAGATTGCCTCCGATTCTCAAGCTTACTTGCAGATGTAATATCAGTGAAGCAATTCTTTAGAAATTCAAGCTCAAATATTTGTCCATTTATCGAAGCATATTCACGTTCCCTCAGTTGGAAAGTTAACACTTAAAAATTCAGTGTCAAATTTGCAAGTCAGCTTTAATGTTGTTTCGTTCCAGTGTTTGTTTTTGTGTCTGACATGCACATCTAAAGCCAGAAGGGAAAAGGAACCATGGAAGAGACTCCGCAGAGGCTTTTAATTTCTCCACTGAGGTTTTAACCACTCCTAGCATCCATCACAGACAAACCCCCCCAGGGAGGTCATCATCCGCTCGCATACAGCCGACTATGACACAACTGCAAAATCCCCTGTTTATCTTTGATTGTCAACACAGTTTGGATTAATTCCTTTTTAATTGCGCCTAATTGTCCCCCTAATCTCTAACATGAAAAACAGGCAGATTTGCGGTGAATCATCCGCAGAGGAAAAACTACATTTTCACTGAGCTGACGTTCTGATTAAAGAGGCGAACAAAGACTGGGCAAGCAAAAATAAGGTTATATTCCCACATCAACAAAACACAGATTGAAAGGATCAGAGTAACATGACTCTCAGAGAAGACGAAGCAACTATGTGTCCTCGTAGAATACTTAAGCTTGATATATAAATCCTAGTTTTATACCACAAAACCACACATAAAGAAAAAGACTTAAGTTTAATTCTTTAAACCCCACTTCACCTTAATCCAGAGTATTTGCTGTGAGTAAGACAGAATCAACAAAAGGCATTCAGTTCTCTTGCATGCACCAGTTCCTCCGAGACTTCTGCGTATCCTCTCCTTACTTCCTCCGATCCATTTATATTCACGCATTTATAGACCCGTAGTGTGCGAGTGGGCCTGCAGAAAGTTACAAAATATCTTTGTGTGTAATTTTCCACCCTTAACCTTACTTCTGGCCTGTGTGAACAAGTATCTGAGAGGAGCAGGAGGGCTGCATAGCTGAGGCAGGTCCATGCCTGCTGTTTGCAGATTACATCAGCGATGGGGAAAGAGCAGAAAAGTCACCATCCTGAAAACAATGGCTGCCGTAATTACTGGCCTTGGGTCTGCCGTTGGGTGGAACGACACCTTATCTGTCGCTGAAACATGCAATAAACAGGATTTGTTTGCAAATTGTCAATCAGCTTTGTATCGCCACAGTGTTGGTGGTACAACAATGGTAAACATCTCTCCCTTTCACCTGCAGCCAGTAACCCGCTCACTCTGCCAGAAGAAATCCATCATGGGCTGTTTTATCAACTACAGATTGTACTTCTGCATTTTTGTATCCTTGGACGCAAGGTAGTGTAGTCAGATCGAGGCGTGTCTCACTAAACTCCATCAAACTGTCTGAGCTAGGCAGTGCTGATATACTGCAGACCATGATTCTGTGACTGCGCTGCTTATTTCTAGTCTACAATGTTATTTTAGCGTACTGTTTAGAGGCAGCGGTAGCTCTGTGAACAGGAAGTTGCACCATGTTGATCCTGTATTGTGAAAACAGACAGAAAAAGATCACAGATCTCACACCGTGATATTGTTCAGTGCTGCTTAAATATTAACCCTGATCCCCTAAAACAATGTATTGTAATGTAGTCTGTAGCTGTAATATGATATTGTTTGTCATCAGCTGGCAGGAGTGTGTAGTAACAAAGTACAAATACTTAATTATTGTACGTGTTTTTCAGGTATCTGTACTTAACTTGACTGTTTACAACTTTTTACTTTCCCTCCCTACATCTGAACACAAATATCTGAACTTTCTCCTCCTGAAATGTTCAAAACAAGCTTTTGCCTGTAGTTTGAATGCACTTGAGGTGAATTATCTCCTTGTTTTTGTTTTGCATCATTGCACACAAGACTGATTTCAGCCTATCAGTGCATACCGGACACGGCAGATGTGGCGAGATGAGACGACATTAAAGGTGGAAACAGAATTTTTTTGCTTTGCTTTACCGACGTCCTGGAAATGAGACACAACAATCAATCTATTTGGTGCGTTCAGGAACAGCTGGAACAAAATCCTACTGATTCTACCTTTAACTTTAATAGTCTTTGAATTATATTAATACGACGTGAGCTTCCGTTAGCTTTGCACAGAAATGTCCCTCAGATTGATGCCTTTTATTTAACACTTTTAGTGCATTTCAGAGCCTCTGCATTCTTACTTTTGCATGAGTAACAACAAGTTGAATCAGCACCTTGAGTCTTTTTTTACACAAGTATCTGTACTTCTACTTGAGCAGAGAATGTTTGTTCTTTTAGCACCTCTGCCAGCTGGCCGCCCAACTGTTTCCTGTTTCAAAACGGATGATGAGCGTAAACCACGAACCGTGTAACTCACCTATCAGCGGGAGTGTTTATCGGCCCGGTACATTCTTATTGTTGTAGGTTTTTGAGCAAATGGGAACACCGCAACCCTTTTATCTCCGCTTCCTGTGTCTTTCAACTGCATAACCAGCCCATTTTTATTCAGGTGCCATCTCTCCGGTGGCGAAATACTTCTTAAAGTACTGCATATTGTCTGTAAGCTGTCAGTTAAATGACTGCCTGATGGCTGCTTTAATGTTTGTGCATGGCAGACAGCATTATTCAAATGATGACATTCTCGTCTAACTCCAGCGATGCACCGTCAGCAAACGACTCCACGACCTGCTAATAAACGAAGAAAGCGATCCGGTCGCATTAACGATCATATCATGCAAATAGGCGGCGCTCGCTCCGATTCTCCCCCACCGCAAAATCCCAGCTGCGACATCCATAATAAGCAAACAGACACTTTTATAGGATTCCTAACGCGGTTCTGTTTTACATGCACAGCCATTTGTTCTGAACAAGTGTCACATTTCTAATAGCTCGCTTTGTTACAAAAGCTTTGGGTTCCCTGTGGGGAATTAAAGAACATTCATTAGATTAATTTCCCTGAACGGTGATAATGGAAGTGGAGCAGCGTGATAGCTGTTTCAGATTCATGCTCCAATCTCATTTATTTGCTAAAAAGACTACAGGGATTTGAGGGACATGCACTGTGCGTAGTCATCAGCCAGTATTCCACATAGTGAAATGTAACTCCGCAGCTGGAGACGGCTTGCTGCTTGGCTTTTCTGCTGCTCCTATATTGTTTATCTTCTGCAGATCTGTCAGGGCGGGGGGGGGTTCAGGCCATTTGGAGAGTGTTGAAACATTTTTGTGTTAAAGCAGCACATTGCCATGAAACCACTTTCCTTTAATGGATGTCGTTCGCTCGATCACATCGAGGACGCTTTGAATGTTGAGCATCAATTTACTGGTGCAGATGGATTGAAGAGGGCTTTTAAGCATCGGCTCGTGGTTGACATCCAACAGGGAGGGACTGCGTTGCATGTTCAAGTGTTTGTTTCCCTCCCAAATGCATGGCTGAATTGACAAGCACCTGTGTGCGCCGCGAGACCTAATACTGGGGGAAAAACAGCGGAGCAGATGGTCATATTTGGTTTCAGAGTTACCGTAACAGGCGGGCAGCGGGAATCTTTAAACGTTTGGTTAATGGACGGTCGAGGAGAGAGTTGTTGATTGGTGGAGCCATCCAGGCAGGCCGGAGAGGTAAATATTTAGCATTCCTGGGATGACTGCAGCCTCAGTGTTTGTGTACATGCATGAACATGTGTGCGTGTGGATGTGCATTTTTGAGTAAAAGTGGTTTCCGGTTGTTTTTGGTGCTTTTTAAAAAGAAAATGTGGGATTAGTTTTTACGTGAATTTGTTTTTTTTCGGGTCCTCATATGTAATAAATCCTCTCTGAGGGCTTAGAGGGGATTCATGAAGCCCTCTTTTTGACTCAGCTGATCAAAATGCGCCTTGTTCTGTTACTAGAGGGCAGCCGGGCCTCGTTACGGTCAGCTCGACAGATGGACGTCCTCGCTGACTTTCAGCACCAGGCCGGGCACACTGATGACACTGAAGAGGAGCAGGTCAGGTCTCTTTTTAGCCGCCCGCAGCCTTTGATCAGGTTGAACAATGAGAATGTTCCAGGAAAACAAAAAAAACAAACATAGAAGAGCTGTATCATTCAATCAGACGGAAACAAGGAGGCTATTGTTGAAAGGTCGTCACTGAGCTACACGGTGGTAGAGCCGTGTATTTTACTCCCGGTGATGAACCGGAGAGGATTTAGCAGTAACAGTGTTTCTGTGTACTTCGACAGCGGCTCTCTGTGCTCGATGAGTGCCAGGATGAAGCGTCACTTCCGCTGTGTGTTTTGAACCAGGGGCATCACGGCTGCAGGCTGAGATGGTAATCTTGTGGTTAACTTCTCGAGTAGCAGGAGGATATTAAAGCTTGTAATGATTCATTTGGTTTCGTGTTTTACTGCACTCATTTCCTTCTGTTTTTGACAGATCTTGTGCTTCAACATAAATTCCTCAATAAACTTGTTCTAGTAAGAGACGAGGAAGCATTTTGAAATCCTTCAAAAAAGTACATATTACAGTTGCTTTTTCAACATTGCACAACTCTTCTGAATTGTCATTGCTCAACTCTTCCCCGTCCGTCTACAGCGGCCTCAAAAGGGAAGCGAAACAGGCGACGGTTGGCGAAACAACCGGCTGCCATCCGCAGAGGCCCCACAGGTTGCATTTGTGCCTCGTATCCGCACGGCAACGTTGGCGACATCTTTTACTGTCTCTGACCCAACGTGATTCAAATCAAAGTAGGCCAGTAAAGGAGGGAAAAGTCCACTGCCTCGAGATTTGAGTTGAGCAACTCCCAGAGTGCGCAAACACACAAGTGTGAGCTCCACATCTGTTCCTGTCACACTGTACTTGTTCCAGCATGACTTGTGAGTGTACATGCATGTCTCCCAACCCCGCGCTCAAGATGGGGAAGTGAGAGAAGTCACATAATTTCTGTTCCAATCTTCCCTTCTACTTCTTCTGGCTGTCTACGATGAATATGCTTAATTTTTTTTCCAAGAACAGAAAGCGGAGACTCTAATCTGGGCCTAGAGAGTTTTATTTAGTTTTTTATCCTACTGATACATGAACACGGCAGAAGTGTCTTACCTGAGTGTGTGTGTTCTGAGTCCCCCTCCCTCCTGGTCTGTGTCAGATCTCTCTCTCTCTCTCTCTGTCTCTCCCTGCGCTCTGTGCCTCAGGTTGACAGCACAGGCTGGTTGATTTAATGAGATCCCTTCATCTTCACCAGAGCAGAGCCAAAACCCCCCAAAAAGCAGCCCTCCTGCAGCGCTTCTGTCACTGCTGCCACCCTATCTTAAGATAGTGTTGAGTTCTACTTCCTTGAGGAACTAAATTGCTAGACACACCCCTCAGCGTGCGAGTGTGTGTGTCTCTCTCTCTCTCTCTCTCACTCTGTCTCACTCTCCAGCCGCTCTCTGTCTTGTGTTTCCCTCTGAAATTCAAACTCTTCAAAAAAAAAACTGCTGTGTTTTCTCTCTCCTGCCCCGGCTCATCACACCTTGGCACTCTCTCTGAATCTGTCCGTCTGAACCTCCCTCCACCCGCCCCCTCCTGCTCGTCTCTGTACTGCTGACGTTGTGCCTCTGCTTGTTCTGACAAGTGAAAACCCCAGAAAGAATTTAGCAATAAGCCCAGTGATGCAGCCAGCTGAACAGGGAGTGGCTTAACCCCCTTTTTTTGTGTGTGTGTGTGTTCACCTTCGCTGGAATGCGGCTCCTGTCAGTGCCGCCGAGCGCCATGTCCACTCCCTGTGTGTGTGTGTGTGTGTGTGTCTCTTGTTCAAGGTAGAATCACAACAATGAGTAGCCAGGAGTGTGTTGCAGTCTGACACGCACACACACACGTGCACATAGCCACAGAAACATTAAGTCAGTTTGTGTGTCACCTGCCTCTTATATCTGCTTGCAGCACCATATTTTATTGTCCTTCTGCACTTTCCTGTTGGTTTACAGGCGAACTGTGCAGTTTTGGAGATGAAATTCAAACTTAGTACTTTAATATTTACAATACTAATAAGGTATATATATTAAATAATACATAGCTGAATAAACAAGCTGGCAGCGTGGCAGGGTCCGCCACTTATAAACAAAGTGAAACATTGTGAAATTGTGTTGTCAGTCATGAAAACAAACACAGTTTGCTTATTAAGTTTATGAATTAAAAAATAAGTCAATGACGATCTTTCTCCTCTGATTAAGATTTCCCCATACTGCACCTTTTAACAAGGTGGTTAAATCAGTAAAAACAAACCTGTTTTTTAAAAATATAACGTGCACAGATATTTAGAAACTAACCACTCTAATTTCCTCAAAGTTACAGAGAACGTGCACTTAGTCACAGTTTTATCTCTGACTAATTTTCATTTCTCTTTTTTACGAGTACTCACATGTTATCAGCCTTTTGGTTCTTTGACACTTAATATTCATACATTTTGTGCGTATCGCTGCTGTTAAGTTAACTCCTGGAGTGATTATATGCGTCTCTTGAGGTTGAAAATTACAAATGAACCCCGGCTGAACTTGAACTAACTGCAGATGAAACGACCCACTTGTCTAAATCTGGCACGCTGACATCATCACGGTGTAAATGAGCGCACTTTGTCCCTGATAATTAATCCTGGTGAAAAACACTCTTCATGAGGTAATTCCCCTCAGAGTGGTGAGTGTAATTGTAGTCACGACACACGCTAATAAACTTGGAAGGCTGATATCACTCGTATGAATGAAGCGTTGTTTGAGCCGGTGGCCATAAAAACCTCGTCGACCTTTTTGAAGACTTATTTAAGGGAGTGAAATGCAAACACAAACGAGAGCAATGCAGGATATAACCCAGAGAAACCAGCGTTGAGCCTGGTATTGTTCAATCAGCGTTGGCAGCTACAGCAAACACGTCCTACATGAGTTCAACGATTCATTTAGAATCAGGAAGTGTCCCCTGTTTGTTTATCTTTGGGTTGATCTGAATGGCAACCAGCTGTGCTGAAGTGCTGTTGGCTGGAGCCCAGGCCATTCAAAACGAACCGTCCAATGAACTCTCGCGAATGTTAATTGTTGTCAGATGTCGGGGGGTTAAAGGTGGCGCTGCACCCCAGCTGGACTGGAGTCCCCCGGACAGGATACCAGGGCCCACCGGTGTGCGGCGTGGGCCCGAGACACACCTGCCTCTTTGTCTTACCTCCCACTCGGCCCCACTTTCTGCAAGAAATTAACTCGAGCAGAGTCATGGTAAAAGTTTGCAACTGCAGAATGAGGTCTGTCACCGTGGCAACAGACAGGAAGTAGTGCTTAAGCGGTTTCCTGATGGCTTCCTCTTTATCATGTAATGACATCTCACAAGGAAACATCAGCAGGGAGCTGAATATCTCTCTGTTGTGTGTGCGAGTGTGCGCGCTCGCTCGTGTTTGCGCCCGTGTGCGCCTGAAACGAGCTCTCACCCGTCTCACCTTCGTACTGTACACAGCTTCACACTGCTCGCCTCTTTTGGTTATGAGATAATGAAGAGCGACTTCAATTATGTCACTTATGTTTCATTAAGAGATCACATGGACCTTCAGCCTGGAACCTGACACTCACACACACACACACATACAGTCACTCGCATAATGGCAGTGTGTTATCACCAGATGACTAAGACAGGAATAACTGACCTCATAACCACGGAGGTCAGGGAACTGCGCCTGAAGATTTGGAGTCTGAATTGGATGGAGGGATTTGGTGAGCTTAGGTGCGTCCTGCGCTCGCGCTGCTTTTCCACTCGGAGTTTATAGACTAGATGGTGAACGCAGATCGAGATGAGCAGATGCTGCTCAGGAGAGGCCAGAGATTTAATTTGATCAGGATTCACAAGATATACAACTTCCATCTCACCTCAAGGAACCAGGAGATAACTAATCGATCGTTCCCAGTCCAAGATTGATTAACTTATTCACTGACTCATTAACGTGCGGTTACCGTAACTCCTCCTAGTGGCTAATGAAGAGCATTCGGGTCACCCTGAGAAAGTCTGATATATTATATTAGTCACAGCCTCTCTGCAGTTCTGTGGAACTGTGTGGGCTTCTGTGTGTCACACTGCGCTGCTTTTATTTTCATTTTTGTTTTCAAGTGTTTCCCAGTTAATTAGTCCAGCGACGGAAAGTCAGTTCTGATTGATTGGTTGAATCCGTCGATCAAGTAAAATTACAAATATTTGCCTTTGATGGACATTTCTTTCACTTTCTCTGTCAGTTTGTTGACTAAGTTATAAGTAGATCAATTGTAATTTGCTTTTCGGTTATGTTTTATTTTACACGCTCGCAATTTCCAGCGCAGTCACCAGAGTAAAATGTTGAGATTTTACGTTTTCTGCAAACCACAGACACATCCAAATGTTTACTTTTCCTAAGTTCCATATTGACAGTGCAGCAACACGTTCACAGTACTTGTGTATGGGCTGACTATCATGTCTGGAGGTGGAGGGGGTGGTGGTGATGTAGCAGCTGCCAAGCCAGGGATCGCTGGTGGTGACGGGGTTTTTTAAAAAACGTAAGCGTGAAACCCCTCGGTACTTTTGCGGAGACGTATCGGACCCCAGCTCTGTTTGTGGCAACAAAATCAGGTGTTTTAGACAAATCACGACCAAACCAAACCGTGCAGTGTTGTCAAAACATAACATTAAGATTTTTCATGTAGAGAATTGTAAAGATGCAACGTATCTCTCTGAAGACTTCTATGGACGTGTGTCTTTTAGTGGACACTCCCCTCGTCTCTCTGTCATTCTTCATGAACCAACCTTTGTACCTTTTCATGTGCATTCCTAACCTATTTACATGTGAGTAATGTGTTTCATGTTGCTGGAGTTTTGACCCTTTTCAGACATTTTTATTCCCTCCTCTCTCCTTGCCAACGTGTATTTTGGCGATTGGTTTGCAATTACAGAATAATTTCCCCTCAGAATGTTTGTGGAAATTTGTTAACTGGCTGTAAATCGCAGATCAAACAGATTCGCAAATGATGGCGATGCAAACATTTCCCAACTGCGAGCACACAGATCACGTACATACTGTCGGTTGTGATCCACACAAGCCTCAAACCAAAACCGGGTAAATTCTGGTTACACCTGTAACCTTTAGCTCGATGTTTTTTTTTTGTTTTTTTTAAACCACGAACCACTTTCACCAGAAGCTGAGTGAGTGTGTCACGACCTAATTATTTAAAAAAAAATGCAAACAGCAAGTTTTAGTGGCTGTACATACAGTTTTATATAAATAAACACTATCATACATTGAAACAAATACAGTCAGTTACATGTACAGAAAGTAGAACCTGAACTCTTTAAGACAATGTTGTGAAGGTCTAGATAAATGCCTATCTGAAGTACCATACCCCTAGTTTAAACAAATAGAACCCAACCTCTGATGTGAAACTTCTGCTTCTGTGAAAAGATCCCGCCTCAAGTTAACAACCCGTAGTCCTGTCATCAAATGGCATACTTAAATTCTCCAAAAGCATCCTTTAATTTGTTGTTGTCGTACATTTGAACATATTTCCTGCAGCAGTAATAACAGTGAGGTGTAAAATAATGCAGCAAATAGTGTAAAGAAGTCAGAAACCGTGGCTGTCGTTACTTGTTGTACAAGTTTGAAGTCGTGTTTCTGTTTCTGTGTGTTTGCTGTTCGTATGCGGAGGACAGCGCACTTCCTTTTTTTATTTTGAAATAGTCGACATAAGGAAGACATGTTGTGAAATCTTCACACTCTGAGTATTTGGAGAGTGAATATAACTGATCTTGAATATTTTTAAAAAATCCCAATTTCCATACGAAGTAAATTCGTTGACCACACAAGTGAAGTTTAGTTGAAAATATGAAATAATTAAAGGAAAAACCCAATATTTTCTTCTTCCTTGGAATATAATTTTGTCATTTTGTGGTGAACTGTCTCTTTTAAAGTGTTGCTGTCCAGTTTAAGTTGCCGTTTAAACTCTTACTTTACTCAAAATGTCACAAAAACCTACATCTCTCACAACCTCTCGGGATAACAAGACATTCACGATGCGTTAAAATGCAGATCGTCAGTAACCACGAACGTTTAAAAAAAAAATCCCTGCTTTGTTTTGCTTTTGATTAAACTTCAGTAATATGTTGAGCATCACACCCTCGTCACATCTCGTCACACTCGGACCGTCTCGCTCACAGGATGGCGCAGGCGGCGCTGCGCATGGGCAGGGTGGTGGGCAGCTTGACGTACTGCTCCCTGAAGCTGTTCCTCTTGCTGCTGAGAAAAGGAGCCGGGTTCTCCAGCCCGTCAGCGGGTTGCGAAGACTCTGGCCTCGCGTTCAGTTGGGGCACCTCCAACTTGGCCCCCTTGTTGTTTTTAGTCTTTTTGGCTTTCTCCTTCTCCTGCGGCTCGGTGGAGACGGCGGGGGGCTCGTTAGCGGCCTCTGGCGGCGGCAGGGCGTCCAGCGGGAGGTCGTTGGGGCTCGGCTTCCCTTCCGCCTGCTCCTCACCGCCCGTGATGTTGAGGGTGGAGGCCATTTGCTTGGCGTTGGAGCTTGTAGAGCTGATGTGGTTACACATGGTTAGTTTCACATTGAAGGTTCTCAAACAAATTAACAAACAAACATTGTCTGAAGCAGTGGTTCTCCCTGAGGGGGGCTGCAGGTCGTCCCCAGAAAAAGCTTTTGTATTAAAACATCTGAAAGCTAGATTCTTATTAGATGTTCTTAAGATCTGTGGTCTTCTTTGTGTTGGTTTAGAGGTCCTCGATGTGAAAAAGTTGGACAACCGCTGGTCTAAAGGAGAATCACACTGTCTGAAATCCAATTTCTACATTTAGCTCCAGGGATGATGATTGTAAAAAAATCACTTTTCTCTCCAACCTGAAATAGTTGTAAGATCTGACAGACAGAAGCTCCTCTCACACTGCAGAAACATCCTTTATAAATCATTAACGAAATCCATAATAACCATTTTCCACAAGAGCACATTTTCATGTTACTCGTGCACATTATTTCGGCCCCTTTGCTGTTTTTGTTTCAAGATACCGACACGTCTCTTCCCCAAAAATCGTTGAAACGCAGGAAACTGTGTGGAACAAGTGGAATCATGTCGTAGCAGAGTCATTTTTTATTTATAGTGGAAACAGACAACTTCCCCCTGCCAGCATTTCTCAGTGGTATTACTGTTGGCACCGCTGCGGCAAAGACAAGCAGATCGCTTTCCGTTTTTCACAGAGCAGCAGCGACCGACAACACAGGACAAAACACAAGTTTATTTATTCACTCAGTCTATAATGGAGACGTAAAAGCAGGAACGCCTGAATAAAACACCAGTCAGCCCTGATTTTCCTGGGAGATTTCGCGCCTGTTAGCTGACAGAATATCATCTTGAAAACAGGGTTTTTTGGGGACTAAAACTCCAAAGGTGTCATTATTCTAAAGCCATCACAAAGTTAAATCAACATTTACTTTGTAAAAGGGATGAACGGGAGGGATTTCCTTCTCAGCCGATACCAAAGACAGATCATTACCTGCTTCTCACGGCTGATAACGATAAGATGACTGATCGTTTTTATTTTAGAATCAAGTTCCTTTCTTCACACCTTCGGGTCAGAAAGGCTGAGATGTAGTGAGTGAAAGATGGATGATCTTCCACAGCTCTGATAAGATTTGTTGTGTTAAAACTTGTAGACTTTTCTCTGAACATTTGTGGAAACACAAACTGTACTCTGAAACTGTAAAAAACGTCATAGTTCACAGAGTGGCATCAACCGCCGCAAACCAACTTGAACAGACTAAACAGAAGCTCATGTGCACCGCAGAACGTCTTGCTTTTCATTTCGAGGACAACGTATAAAGCGTGGCTCACACGTGGGTCTAGTGAGGCTGCAGCGCTGCGTCATCTAGAGAGTCGAGATAGAGTCTCGCCTGCTTTTACCACGACATGCAGTTGTTGGCAAAAATAGAACTGAAAACGCATCAACGTCATACGAGGGTTTCAGTAGATTTAATGTCTGTATCTGTAAAAATATCACAGACATGAAGAGAATACAAGCAACAAAATGTGTCTGTTGCCAGTTTTATTAAAAAATAAGTCCCAAAGCTTCTAATTGAAGCGGTGGACCTGCAGTGTTTCCTGTTTTCGTCTCACCCTGTTTTGTTTTTCGCGGGGCCTCAGTAACCTAAGACCTGCACTGACCCAGCTCAGTGAAATCTTTGTTTCTGTGGTCAGCACGACGCCTTCAAACAAACAAAATCAGACAAACAGCCTCTCGGCTCGCCTGCTGACTGGAGCTGCAGGGGGCAATGAGCACAGCTCTGCCTGAATCAACGGGGGGGCATCCAGAGTCCGGTCTGTACCCAGGAACAGTGATTCTGTGGTACCGACTGCTCTTCTGTTGTCGACTCACCCATTAGAGCTCTTGTCCTCGGAGTCTTTCTGCTCGCTGCTGTAGCGCAGCTCCGCCGGGGTCTTGAACGATAGATCTTTCTTTCCTTTCAGCCAGTAGGTCTTCATGTAGCCTTTACCCTGAAAGAAGGGTTTGGAAAAATAACCTCAGCGTTCTCATCACAAATGCTCACTTTTATATTTTGGAAAAGTACAGTTCATCCAAAATCTTTATTAAAACACCCTCAGGTCCAAATTATCGTTGAATTGACTCAATGTTGTGAATATCTTCAGTAATACTTGACAGAAAGTCCCCCAGCAGAGGCACGTGTCCCATTTTTCAAATTAAAAACCTCATCATGTAAAAAAATTGATTCAATATTACAACGACAAGACTGGCAAGACCTGACACGCATAATATTAATCACCATGTCCATCTCAATCAGTGGGTGGATGATAAGAACGGCGTAATTGGCTGAGGGGGAAAAAAAAAAAGACAAAGACGACCAATTAGAGCTGATGTTAACGACTCACCTTTACAAATATTTTGCCCCTCTCCTCGATGATGTAGGGCTCGTGTTCCAGGTGGTCTTTGGTGGTCTGACTGATGTGTATCTGCATGCCCTGCTCAGACAGAACCGCACACAGAAAACTGATGCTAAAGCCAAATATTTAAAATAACTCCAGCTCCGTCTCTTCGCTGCTGCCTCTTTAAATCACGACCGGGGATGTGAAAACATTTATCTTACTGGACTCTTTAAAACGAGAGTTCACTCGAGGTTTTTCCTCCCTTTCTGGGAGCGTTGGGGAGGAAAATAAGCCTGCCACCTCCTTTTTAATTTTCTTGTCATCAGAACACATTTCCCACAAAACATATTAACTGGTATTACCGTACGTAATGGAAAGGAAATGAAGTGATTAGCCTGTGTCATTAACTAAAAAGCAGCAAGCACAATGCCGCCATTACACAGCAAATGGTTTTCTGTACTAATCTATACGAGGTCGACTGAGGGGGAAATCACGAACGTCACCGCAGTTATTTATGCCGTCGCCACGGGTTATTTAGCACATTTTTGCTGGCCGATCGGTCGTTAAATATGTTAGTGTAGTCACCACTCCGTTGCTCTCCATCCTCGAGGCCGTGTTCACGGTGTCGCCGAACAGACAGTAGCGAGGCATCTTCAGACCCACGACGCCGGCCACCACCATACCTGAGTGAATACCTGAGAGAGGAAACGCAAGTTCAGAGAAGCAAACACCAGCTGATTAATTCATAAACTTGCCTGGATGTGTGTTTTATAGCAGCTGTTTTTCACATTTTTGTTCTCCCTCCCAGACAAAAACTGGCACGTGTCCACAGCGAGGACGATAACCCCGCTGATGAACGATAACAGTCTGCAGCACCGAGCACGTGCTTTGAAACTCCAGCTGTTTCAGCTGCGTTTGGATAATGGACATTGATTACATGATACTGCTGTATCTTGCAAGAAAAGAGAGATAAAAAAAAAAAAGAAACCAGATGGATTTGAGATCACGAAGTTCTGTAAAGACGAGAGGAGACGGGAGAATCCAACTCTCTGTGACGGGAGAAACTTTTGTACGAGTCAACATCTGTTATCCGTCGTCAAACAGGACCGTTTAAGACCGGTACCGGCAGTTTGTCTCGGGTATATAGATTATAGACTCGCTTTTATGTGAAGTCACCGTTTGTTTATGTCTTTTACGGTTCTTAATCTATTCATCTGTTCTTTATTCCTCTCATGTGATGTGGTCTTCTGTTGATGTTATCATTTATATATTTACTTTTCTTTGTACACTCGGTTTTAAAGGTGCTGTTAAATATAGTTTTGTAGAAAAAATGCTTTAAGTGAAACTCCCTCGAATAAATAAAGGATAAAAAAGAAAGTGGAAGTTAAGTTACGTGTGTTAAGTGGCTCACGTCCGCACTAATACAGCGTTACTTATTTCTTTAGCAGTTACATGACGTGGGTGACAAATCAGATTATTTAATTCGCCTTAATTTCAAAATATTAAGTCACAGTTTGTGCCTCTGAGCTCCTGCTGCCTGTCTCGAGTCCTCAGCTGAAGTAATTCACAAAATCTGAAACACAGTTGGGAATATAAACTGTTAATGGTCAAAGCTTGTGTTTTCATGTTGGGGTTAAAACAGTGACCCCTTGTGACAAGAAGGAATCAGTGTCTTGATCTGTGTCCTGTTTTCAGGGGTCCTGAAAATCTTTCTGTTGTGCCACAAAATCCCAAGATCAGACTTTCGTGTAGATGGTGGTTGAGTGGATAAACAGCCCAGCCTGCAGATGTCTGAGGAACAAGGATCAAGACACTGAATCCCTGCCAGTTCAGAGGCAGCGGCGGGCGGCTGACCCTGAGCTCGAGGCCTCCCGACGGCCGGCAACAGGCGAAATAATCTGTGTGCCTGATCGCGGCTGACAGCCGTCCTGCTCACCGACTCTGATCTGGATGTTATCTCCGGTGGAGGGATCTTTGAGGTGGTCGATGGAGCTCAGCATGTCCAGGGCCATGTCGCAGATGTGGTGCGCATGAAAGGTGGTCTTGTTGGGAACCCCCGCCACCACCATGTAGGCGTCACGGATCGTCTCCACCTGGACAGAAAGACGCCAGAAAATATTCACATTCAAAAAACTGAAGTTAGAGAATTTTAACCTTTTTTCTTAACAGTTTTACTGATTATCACAATTATTCTATTGGGCTTCAGTAAATTCAGGTTTAGTTAGAGTTTGCATGCACCATGGTTTTTAAAATGCCACTACAGAAGTTTTTCTTTAGCAGGAAAAAGGTCAACGAAAGAAAAATAATATTCATAGGGAGCAAAAATCGACCTTAAACACTTAAAACGACTAGATACGGTTTTTCTTCGACTGACCTTGTAGACGTTGTGCTTCTCGCTGAGCGTGTCGAACACGATGTAGATCTCGTTGAGCATGTCCACCACCTGCATGGGGGTGATGTGGATGCAGATCTCGTTGAACTTGACCACGTCGCTGAACAGGATGGTCACATCTGGGAAGACCTGAGAGGCAAAGAATCAGAAAACTTTGCGCCGTGATCAAACACCCACGTTTTCTTTTTGGTTTCCTTATTTTGGGATTAATTTTTTTCTTTTATGTTTTTTTTATCAGCACATTATCTATGTACGCTTGAGAAGTAAAAGCAAATCAACAACACTACTTTAATCTTCACCTTCATCTTAATGTTTGTCTTTACAATCTTTGGACCATGATGGAAACCCTCATAAATAAACATCGTCACCCAGCTGCTCAATGATATTCTCACTCTTCTTGTGCTTACTTGCACGACTGCTGCAGCAGAAGGTAAATCTAATTCTTCTGTTGGTCACAAACTTGCCCTTTTTGCTTTGAGACAATGGCACTTCCATTTCACGTGAAGTCCACTGCCAAGGTAAGAGCCTGACTGACTCCTGACCTCCATGTCGAGTGGGTTGATGGAACAAGTGCTTGAAATACAAGCTGTGCTTCCTCTCAGTGCATTTGCTCTTCTAGAGCCTGAGTTTTGCATATTTCAGAGCCTGATGCTCTGATATTTTGTGGTTTTTTCGAGCACCACTATCCTCGCTAACAGCTGTCTTTGTACCTGGCACGTCTCCAGTGCAGTGATCCCCTTCCTGAGGCGGTCGGCCACAGCTTTAGGGATCATGGCGTACAACAAAGAATCTCCTCTCTTCTTCTCTTCGTCCAGCTTCTTGATGATTTCTTGCAGCTGAGCATATTTTTGTTGCTCCTAGAGGATCAGAAAATGGGACATAAGAGTCTACGGTTACAGTCGTACCTCTCTTAAAAGCTCAAAAAATCCCTCTTTGCCTTCTCTAATCCTCTTAATCCACATCTGTCCTGCATGACTGAAGTGGATTTAATGGGTGAAATCAATAGGGGAGCCGAGCTTTCACCTGGGTTCACCTGGTGACGCTGTTTTAGAGAGAGAACTGGCACTTCAGCATATCACATAATGTGACTTCTGCTTTGACAGTATATTTTACGAGGCTACACGAACCACCTCTGACTGCGCACTTGTCCGTGATTTTGTACAAATTGAGTTCCCCCGGTTGAACACGTGTCTGCTTTGTTAATAGGACGCTCTTTATCTGGAGACTTCACCTGGTCCAGGGCCAGCTGCAGCTCAGCCGATTGTTGTGTCCCGGCCAGAATCAGCTCTCTGCTGGAGTCGTGCAGGTTCAGGTCGTTCACGTACACACCCATCTTAATCATGTCCTCCACCGTCTCTATACTGCAAGGAACAGGAGACGGAAAGAAAAATGCATTAGAGGAGAGAGTGTGAATGAATCCACTTGATTAGCATAACGTAATCCAATCTGTAAAATCAGATGTGATTTGGGGGGAAAAGGAAATTAAATGCGTCAACACATACATACAAAAGTAATTACAGAGGATTGAATGGAATATCACAGGCAGGTTAGAACACTTTGAGCACTGTGACGCAATTTCATTTAACTCCTCAAGTGAAAGCGGATTTATTAAATAAGAAGTCCCTCGCAGTTGTGAGTCGCCGTCTCAACTAAACATCAGAAGGATTGTCCTGAATCCAGGCAGTCCCGCGTTTCTCTTCCCAACAGTCATACTGATTCTGTTTTCTCAGTTAAGCTGACGTTAATGAAACCTAACAGGAAAAGAAAAAAGGAATATGTCCTTGTGAACTGCTAAAAAATGTCTGGGTGTGAAAACAGATGGATGAAGTGTTTGGAGCATGAAAAAAGAAACGACAGCAATGAAATTAAGACGTCAAAAAGGACGAAGATCGGGAAACAGGAAGGCTTCTTACTAAAACTCTGGACTCACTCAGGTGTTCGACGCGTTGACATACATACCTGGTACTTGCAGCAATAGAACAGGACCGTACTGACCCCCTACTAGCCTGAATATACTACAATTTGGACCTGGCCTGGAGTCGGGGTCCCAGTTTCTAGGAACCAAGTGGATCTGTCAAGACCTCTGACACCATCAAATGTTGGTCTGTAGGCTGTAGGTCTTACATGGGCGTCCCCAGGAAGATGAGCGAGTCCCACTGGGGGACATACTTCATCTGGCCCTTCAGGTGGAGAGGCTTCTTCGGAGGCTCGCGCATGTCCTCGAAGATGGTCTCGCTACACTTTCCTGCAAAGAACCACAAGGTCGACAGGATCGTGGCAATAAAAGACACAAGTTGCTGTAAGTGAGTCGGTCAGTGGTTGTCTTTTAAAAACAGTGTGAAATGTTGGAGGTGTAACTGGTTCTAACCGGTGACGGTCTGGAACGCCAGCAGTTCGATATCTTCCCCTCCGGAGTTGGCAGAGCTGTTGTACTGGGTGAGAGCGCTGCTGTACTCCTGGTCCGTGCCCTTCATCTCCTCCACTGCATTTTGCTCTGAGCGGCAGAAACAGTGAGAGGACGGATGACAGAGTGAACCGGCGTTTGAGCTAAGTCTGCGAGCTAACGAGGGCAGTGAGGACAGCGCGCTGAATTCTAATCAGGCGATGGCAGATCATTTTCGACGAGTGAATATATTACAAATTCATCACCTCGTTACAAGTTCTGCTCTGGTACGTTGTTGGTGGTTATGTTCTGGATTATATCCGTAATGTTTCATTCTTACACGTAACAAAATAGTTATTTCCCCTTGAAATCATTTCATCTTTCATTTTCTGTTTCATCCCTTTTGTATTCTGACGACACATTTCTGTTGGCTGCCGGCTGCTTGATGGTTCTCATCAGGATTCTCGTTGCATCAACATGCAGAGCGTATTTCTCTTTACAGCATGTGTTGAAATAAAGTCCGGCGTGGTTTGAGGAGTGTATTTAACTTTGCTGTTAAACCAACAATAGTTTTTGGCTCTTCAAACCATCGCATGGATGTATTATAAATATTTGACTTTGCTCTGGGTGGACACAATAACCTTGGGGAGAAAATGAGGGAGTGAAATGTGTGGATGGACATTTTGTCATCTCATCCATTTGAAATGAACCTTTTTATATATATTATGCATTGAAAATGAAGTAAATGATTGATATGAAAAGACTAGGCACCTCTTTCTTCTTCCCTCTTTGCTTTCTCGCTCTCCTCCTTCTCCTCCGGCTCCTCTTTGCTCAGTTTGGGGATGTTGACCTTCTGCTTGCTCTCCACCACCGCTTTCGACAGCAGCTCAAACACATTGTTCAAATGGGTATAGATCTGATGAGAGTCAGCAGAAAGAGTTCTGTGGATTAGTATGTCAGCAAGGCAGTGATTTAAGTCACCGGCGCAGGTTAAAACTCACATTATCCCAGCTGAACTCCAGCATGGGTCGGACCAGCGTGAACTCCTCGTTGACCTTCTTGCCCTGGAGGTCGGAGAAGACCTCCTTCAGGCCGTCGCCGATGCGGTACATGGTCATGTCCCGGCGGAAGATGACGCTGAAGGGGAACATATCGAAAAAGATGCCGCGCTTCATCGGCAGCTTCTCGTAGCTCGGCGCCGTCTTCTGCTGGGGCATGCGGTGTTTGAAGGCGGCGTTGTCGAAGTTCATCTTGTAAACCTGGAAGTTAATTAAACCGGCTGATGTGATGCAGATATTTCATTTTGCCCACAAACACTTAATATCATACATCAGACTTTTAAACTATGCCTCATTAAAATGCGTGATGCCAAAATATGTCTGCAGTTTCCGTATGATGGGTGACATCGGTGTTACTTGGTATTAGAGGTTCCACATTGCAGATATCCTCTGCTGTCAATTATGAGTTGACCCAGAGTCCCGTCCCAATAAACACTTATCTCCATCCAATAAACACTTGCTGTCTGAGAGTAAACAATGAGTCCGCCTGCTGTCTCGTTGACGGTGATGGAATCATTTCCATGCTGATGGAAGTGACTCGGGGGGGGTCAAGGTCAGACACGGACAGCTGGATATGACACTCGACCTCAGCCGGAGTACGTACCACATAAGTCATTTTTTCAGTCTCCTCTTTGGACAGGATTTCCACTTCAATATCCGTGTTGTAGAATTGCCGTCCCACTTGAGAGAGCTGCCCTGCAGGGGTCAATTACACACAGCGGTTATAAATGTGTGGAGGTCAACTTTTGCTCTGAAGGAGTCCGGTCAGAATGTAAACGTATAAGAACCGACTGAAGTGTCAACCAGAGTTTTTATTGAATCAATGACTTTGTCTGGCGGCCTTGTTCCTGTGAACCAGCTCGTTCGCTTTACTTCTCAACACAGAGTCCGTGTCCGTTTCCTGTGCTGAGAAGTAAAACAAAATGGCTTGAAGTCGTGACGATTCTCTCAGGTGTTGGGTTTGGGACCAGTTTCAGTCGCGGTTACCTTTGACGAACTGAGTGAAGCCCTTGCGGGTGCTGCGGTAGTGCAGCGTGAGGCTCGTCTCGCACTCCTCCTCCACGCAGAAGCTCGGCGGCTGCACCTTGGGGAAGGAGAAGCGGAAGTACTCGTGCAGGTTGTCCAGCTCGTTGATGAAGTCGCGCACATTTCGCCCCAACACCTGGATGAAACGGACGACAATGACGTTTAAAGTTTACGGATACTGAACCTGTGTGTGCAGACTGAATCACTAAATCTGTACAGCACATAATAAATAATCAGCACCAAAAAAGCTTGATGATAAAACTTGCTAAAGAGGTCAACTGGAGACCAACTACAACCATCAGATCTGTCATTTATTTATGGTGGATTCTCTCCACATTGATTGACATCAGTCTGGCTTGCTCTCAAGCATTTACCCGCTGATGCTAGCTACCCAGCTCTTAATCCTTTTATTCTGAAATTGGAAACAAAGGATTCTTGAGGGGGGAAGGTCACCTTAAGGATCCTCTCGTATCCATAGTTTCCAATCCTCTTCACCATGTAGACCCCGAAGGCGTACATCAGCTCATCGTGGGTCTTTCCCAGAACCTCGCCTGCTGCCTTCGCCAACCTCAAGATCAGATTGTCACTGAAAAATAAGAGGAAAGCGAGCAGTTTATGTTTAAGTTCCAATGAACAATGACCCAAAAAAACACCCACCGTGTTTAAAATGGATAATTTAAATTTATTAACAACATCATAGAATCTCTAAACAATAATTGAAAGTCTGAGCGTTACACATGTTGGATTATTGCACCGCTTTGTTACATTTTCCGACAGCTGTTTGTGACATTTGTGGAAGTGTGACGTCATAGTTAGCACATCATCAATCAGTAGTCAGCAGTTCAACTAAGAAGCTAAATAATTATGAATATTTCCTCGATGCAACTGGAGCTATTTTTGCATTTCTTTAGGTTTTAGTCAGTGGTTGAGTTATTGGAAGTCTGCTGTGCTGTTACACTTGTATAATATTACATTTGTCAGTTTACGATGAGGATGATTTCTAAAAAAACCTACTTGTACATCTGATGTCTGACAAACTTGAGGTGGGGTATCTCCGCTCGGTTCTCGATCAGCCGCCACACATCCTCTCCGTAGGATTCGTTGATGTAATCGTTGACTGCTTCTAGGTACAGGCCGTACATCTTCAGAGGGTTGGACACCTCCAGAATGAAGCCGAACTTAACTGCGTAGCTGATGGGAGACGGAGAGAGATGAGGGGAGGACAAATTACATATATTAGAATCTTCTCTGTTGGGTCAGCAGTTTAAAATATCTCAAGAATATCTCTCAGAATCGGCTCTTCCTCGAGGGGACGGGCGGCTGCCTTCTTATGGGTTTAGAATAAGATGTTTTGCCTGTGTGTTAAGGTTTATTGAAGTGCTAAAAGGCATATTTTAAATGCAAACTATTCTATCCACGTTGTGCGCATGGCAGGGGAAAGAAGGAAAAATATGCTTTTACCTGTTTCACACACAACCTCATGAAACCTCAGGTAACCTCCTCAGACACCAGCTACATCTAAGAAAAGAGAAAATACTCTCAAAGGAATTATTTTCCCGTAAATCCAGCAATTACGGCTGCGTGTGTGTGGATGTCTGCCGCTGTTTTATTCTACACTTTCTGTGAAACTTCTCAAATATGAGCTACAGAGAAAAAAAAACATCACAGGGAAATCAAGCACGGCGAGATTTTCCATCCTACCTGTCAACTAAAGGAAAACACCAAAAAGTGTTGTTTTTTTAAGACAAAAAGGAGAAGAAAGTGAAAAGTGAAGCCCACTTACCGGCAGTCCCTTAGTTGCTGTGTTATCTTGGGCTCCTACTGTGCCGACAGACGCCACAGAACTGCTCCCTGCGGAGAGTTTCCACCTGCAGCTGACATGTGGCTCTCCCCCCTGACACTTGCCTGTCAGGTCAACAGGTGACCGGCGGCCAAAATAGCAGCGGCGAGGCATGTTTGTGGCAGGTAGCAAAGAAAAGCCTATAAATTCAGTGTTTGTCAGACTCCCAGCTGCACTCGCTGGCAAACATACTGTGTCTAATTTGTAAGGTATTTGTATGGAGATGGAGTCTGTGGGTGGATGTTACTGTACATGGCAAAAAAAACAAAAAAAACAGACATTTTCTTTCTGTGTTGTGTAAACCGGAGCGCTCAATGTGAGCCTCATTATCCAAAATTAGCCTGTACTCTTTCTGCAACAACTCATTAGGCCTTCCAGGTTTCTTGGCTAATTACTTCCAAATTTGCATAATTACGGTCAGGTGCACAGTAAACTGACGGGCACTGTGCTGAGATTGGCGTTTGGTATTGTTTTGTTGCAGTGTGACGTGAAGCTGAATAATCCTTTCAAAACATTGAGGCCTCCTGTAAAGGCTTCCATTATCCAAGCGAAGGCTGAGATGTGACAAACATTTTGTGTTTTGACTCGCACCATGATGTCTGTTTTGACCTGCCGAAGCCACATTTACATTTGAAAAGATGTTTTTTTTTTTCCATTTCAAAATGAGGCATATGTGACACAGAGAGAGCTGAGGCTTTATTAAATAACTGTCAACCAGTGCGGCTGCTTCAAGGTGAGCTGAGACACGGATACAAATGCTCAACCACTTTTTTCTCACTGTGTCCACTAGGGGGCACTGTTACAACACCCTGGATATATTACTGGTGCATCTCGGGCTCCTGCTGCAGGAAATGAGCTTGAAAATGAGCAGAAACGTGTGTGTGTGTGTGTGAGACTCTGGCCTTTTTTGATAAGTCCAGACAAAGAACATCAGGCATTCTGTTTTCTCATGACATCCGTGGCCTTTTTATATCCGCCCTGTTGCACAATATACAAACCTGATACAAAGCATGATATATCCAAAAAAAAAAAAAAAATGGACATGAACAATGAAAAATGGCTGAAACGTCGACTGTTTTTCTCATATTCAAATTCTAACCCTGGAAGGTTAGGAGGCTCGCACCTATCATGTCGAGGTCTAATTAAGAAAACACTCTCAGCCGGGGATGAAATTTCCCAGCCGCCACTTCGCTCCTCACACCTACTGGGGGGAAACCAAAGGTCCGCTGACAGCTAGCCCGTAATACTCCGCTCTGAGCGATAATGAGCCGCTCTCTCCTCCATTTCTTGTGTGGCTTTTGGCTTCTTTTTTCCCTTTCCATTTCGCTCCCCTCCTCCTCCTCCCCTGCCTCGCCAGGCGTCCCCCCCTATTTGCCAGGTGCCGCTGTCGGTCTTTAATGGCCTCTAGTGTGACGGTGCCACGCGTCGGCCTGGGAGGTCCGCCGCTGCCTCTTAGCCAGGGAACAGAGGGAGATAACAATGTGCTGATGGTGCCAACCGCAACTCCGCACACAGATGCCGCGGGTGCTTTCATTAAAGTCGACATGACTCATCTTCTTTTCGCTCCGCCAATATTACACCCTGCTTTCTCCCTTCCTTCGCACAAAGAGAGAGGTGCTGCTGTTTTCAAAGGGTGTCCATTCATGTCATTTTTCAAACGCTAACAGGGAGCCAAGGAACACCTCCCCTCCCATTGTTTGATGTGAACAACACAGATGCACACTCGCAAGAAACGGACACACACACACACACACAGCCCTGTTTTTCCTATTTCTGCCACCCAATACAGGTGGTGTCGTTTTCACTGTATGTTTCCTCTCCTGTCCCCGCTTGTTATCTGCTAAAGGAGTTATCAGGCTCCGGCAGCCTAACGGATAGGGATGATCCAATCTCTGGGGAGTATCGGGGTCACCGGAGGAAGCCATGCATAGTCAGCTCTGGCAAAGAAGTGACATGTTGATATCATTTTTATATCGCCGACGCAGGAGCAGTGCCCGCCGTTCAGACGTAGGCGGGGCGGCGATGATTAAAGCATCAGCACGAAGCACAAACAGGTTATTGGAGCATTTCACCCGAGTCAGACGGCAAAGTTATTGGGTGACAAACTCGCACCGTAAACCGCTTCTTATTGTTCACAACCAGCAGCCCCTCCAGATAAAATTGTAAATCCCTTCGGCGCGGCGGGGACTGTGACTGCACAAAAGCTGCAGGGATGAGTCGTAGGATGTGGCGAAATGGAAATCTGTGCCTCCCGTGGAGGAGCTGTAACTGTTGTGACCCTGTGGTCGAATACTTAATGGGAGTGTATCTGTATCCGAGCCATCCTATCTCTCAATCCCCCCCCTCTCTCAGCCTCTCCCCCCCACATGCTGCAAAAGAAAGTGCCATATTTCTGCAGCACAATCCCATGATACCTCCCTCTTATTGGTTTTACGATAGACACAGCGGGAGTCGGGCTATAATGCTACGCTAGCTGAATGCTAACAATGTCGGGGCGTCTTATTGTGGATTTATGCAGCATCCGAGGGCCTCTCTCTCTCTCTCTCTCTCTGTATTTATAGCTCCTCTGTGACTCTCCCCCCCTCCTCCCCTCCTCCCCTCCCTCCCTGCTTCCTACCTCTCTTTCTTTTCAGTTTCACCTGTCAGCATCCGTATCTTCCCCCCTCCCGCTATCCTATACCGCACCTGCTACTTTCCTCCTTTCACTCTTCCAGATCTCCATCTTTATTTAATACCGCATTTTGGCGATGATAGTCCAGATTATTGTTATTGTTCGTCTGCGTTGGCATTAAAGGAGCAGTTTGCCGAAAGAAATTATACTTCAGCTGTTGTCTTCTCAGGCCCGCGCTGATGGAAGGTCGGGGATGTTTTGTAGCTTTACAGTAAATAAAGCATTTGCAGCAGTCTCCGAAACAACTGACGTAGCCGGGGACTTGTTTTAAAACAGAAAACAGAAAGAAAAACCTCTTAACAGCTCATCCAGCGTAATCCAAATCTCCTAAAGTAGCCAAGATCCCAATTTGATTGTGATTCAGACTCTCGACATGCGGTTGAGCCACTTCGGATCTCGCTAAAAACTTGGTATGTCACCTGGTTGGGCCTGTTTTTTCAGGATGAATCATATTTTTCAATCATCTGTGTATTTGACCTTGTACATTTGAAGTGAATTTGGTGGTTTTTAGAGACGTTTTCTGCCAGAAAACATTTAGGAAGTCGGTAGCAAGTCCTGTTTGTTGAAACGATCTTGCGTACGACTTCCACGGGAGTTTGTTTCTTGTGTGTTGATGGGTTTTTAGATTTGGTTTTGGTTTACAACACTGCAGTTTCTGAATATCATCTGTTTAGCTCAGTATCTAAACCTCTCTGGATTGATTGGAGTAGATTCAGGTCACCTGTTGCAGGGTGTAGAGGTGTGGAGTCTGCCTCCTGGTTAATGACTGAGGGCAACTCGGGGCATTCCCATTATAACCAATCAGGGTGTGACGACGCCCTTCTGTGAAGAGAGGTGAGGAGCGGCACACCTGGGTCACTCTGAGTCTGTCCTTGACACACTTCAGTCCTCATCCAAAGAGATACTCAGCCAGAAACGCTGCTCGGTTCTGGCCCTGTTGAGATTTCTTTGCTGCCCTTGTTCTTTTATTGTGGAGGGAAATTGCGGGCTTTGTGCGGTTGCCTTTTCTGTTGCCTGGTTTCTTTCAGTTTGTCTGAACTGAACCTCTTGATACCAAAACTCCTCGATACACCTTCAGTATTTTATTTCTCCATTTCATTTCATTGAGGACTTAAGAGGTGGTTAAAAAAAGAAATATGCTTCTGTTTCCTAAAGAGCAATCATTTCATAATCGCTTTAAGGCATTTTATAATTAATCAAGTACTTGTGAACTTTGGGTTTCCCCATGAATATATATTGTTTATATTCTGATGTAGTTGGTTCTCAGGCTTTATTCAGGCCAGTACTGCTGCAAAACTACCAGGTTAGGTTTAGGAAAAGATCAAGGTTTGGATTAAAATAAGTCAACGTTCACTTTGGATTTCAGGAGGGACACGAACAGTGATGATCACAAAAAATTAAGAATAATAATCTCTGAAATGTGACGTTACAGGTGACTAGACACTGGTTAACGTTTTAAAAGCCCAGCTACATCAGTTGCAGGAGATCCTTCAACGTTATTCTGTTGTGAAGCTCCAGAAATGTTTTCCCCGACTTTCCATCAACATGGGATCAAGTGGATGATGAGATATAAGTAGATTCATTTTTATTTTGGGGGGAACTATTCCCTTAATTGAATCCTCCACCGCCAGTTTCAAAAGTGAGTGTGATGCGGGGTCGTCCATTGTTACTCCTTTTGCATTAACCTCAGTGTTGCTCAGTGCAGTGAAGCTAATGGCACCTGACCAGAAGCTTCTCACATTCACTCCGTCTCTCTGCAGGCCCCTCTCAGCTGCAGCCGGTGGAAAATACAGTGCTCTCGGAGGTGTAAAAATAGTGTCAAATCCTAACAAAGGCAATTCTAGAGCGGGGAGATAGGCGGATGTATAGAAGGGGGGCGGTTGCACGCTGTTTGGAAAAGAAAGGAAATTCAGGGTTTCCACAGTCTGCATATAAATATTCCATTAACTTCAGCCGGCTCCATAACGGCATGGCAGCGCGGTTATGCATTCAGTGCCTGGAATTTGAAATGAAATTATGGTGGAGGTGGAGAAGGGAGGAGGTGGCGGCGGTGAAATAGCCGTTTCCTTTCTTCCAATTTTCTCCTCTTCCCTCTTTCGCCCCATCGTCTTATCACGGGTGACACTAATCCAATTTCAGCTCTGCTTGTGACAGCTCTAACGTGGTTTTGTGTACTGATTCCAGCACCCCTCCCGCGCTCGCTCACACACGAACACACACACACACATAAAGTGATGCACACACACTCTAAAAGGTCACATACAGTATCCAGACACATCTATATGTCCACACATTTGTCAGGATGTGCACGGTGCACCGAACAAATCCATCTGTGGCTGCACAAAAACCACTTCCTGTCTTTTCCCAACACCAGCTGACTAATAACACACTCGTCCTACGATCAACAACATCTACAGATCCACTCAGCATGGAGGTTCATCCACAACCTTACAAGGTCCATTCAGCCAAAGCACTCCTAACTGCATCCAGCCAAGCGAAGACATAGGCTTTTCTTTACTCCTGCTTCAAAATCTTCACTCAGACTTGAGTCGCCACCGCAATACAAGAGGAACTCTGCAGGGAAGATGTCAAAACTAGTGTCACTGTAGTCCTCAGACATCGTGACATTTCACTATTTCACCCTCACAGCCTCCCTGAATAAAACTGAAACCACCTGAATGTCTTTATTCTGCTTCAGGTAAATGCTCATTTATGCTCAGTGTTATATACGGAGCCCTCCTGTATCTTCTTTGTGTGAACACCCTCTCAAAAAACACTGGAATCATTCGCTCTCTGGTGTAAACATGCATGAATCTATGCCATAAAGTAATGTATCACTTTTGCCAGATTTTAAAGCCCCTTTCTTCTTTTTAAAACTTTACGTGGGAAGCGTAAATTCTTCTCTCCGGGGCGTCTGAAATTTGTTCAAATGTTGGTTTCTCTTCTCCGTTTCTCTGTTCGTCTGTGACTCAGTGAGGAGGACGAGGCTCAGCAGTTACAGCAGAGTCAGAAACAGGTTGTGATAACAGAAAAGGAGGAAAATGTGTGAAGAATTGTCATGAATCTGGAAGAACTGTGACCTCAGGATGGAACTGGAGGGAGGGCAATGATAAACAGGAGCCTCCTGGGAAGATATTGAGTAGTTTCAACACTGGAGAAAGAACTGGAGATGACCTTTGTAGTCAAACTCCTCCACTGTCCCCGTGCTCTTGACTCCACGTTGCCCTCTAGTGGATGCATTTTCTTAGCATCGCTGCTGACGTGAAGGATGTGGCGAGTTACGTTACATCGTTTGAGAATGATGCATCATCCATAAGTGAGCCTTAAATGAGAACATATGCTGTTTTTAACCTGTTGTTGTGCCGTCATCATTCAACTTAATGTTCACTCGCGGCTAAAAGCTTTAGAAATATCTGAGTAAGGGGAATTTTTAACCCGAGTTCAAGAGCGAACATCAGTGCAGTATTGTGTTATGTATGAAGTAATATAATAGGCATGAATGCATTTGTGTTCCTTCAGATATGAAGATATTTACAGATGAAGACGATGAGACTATTGGACATACGAGTGCGTCCTTTAACTTCCTACACGTGCCTGTCTTGCGTTTCGTCTCTGGGGGCGGCTGTGCAGAAAAAGAGTCTCCGTGCGCCTTCTGCGAAGGATTTCTCCGTGTTTTGATTACTGAACGTCGGTGCAGAAATGTGAGATTAGAAATAAACCCTTGGCTCTTTGATTTCTGAGTGACTCACAGTGAAAACCTGACGTTGTGCCATTGATGTTTTTAGACGTGCTATTGTGGCGGCTGGAAATGAGAAAAACACACCAGACAACAACACGGGCAGAACCAGAAATACATCTTTTACATCTTATAATACACATATAAACTAAGCTTCATGATCAAAATTCATATTACAGGGCTTGAGACTATTATAATTACCTCATAATTCATTGCTTTTGCAACACAGACAATTTTAATGTTGCTATTTTTCAAAGTGTTACGTTGAAAAACAAAGAAATGCATATTTTTCTTGTTAATTTGTAGCTTTTGAGACCGTCCTCACTGCATCCGACGCCTGAAACCTCGACATGTTCAACGACTACACTCATGTTCATGTATTCATGACAAAGAGCTCCAGTGACCCTGTGAGATTTGACACATGTGTCAGTAACAGAGGTGTCTGTGGTGTGATGTCATCACAGAGCTGTCAGACTCTTTGAGATGTCGGAGCGGCTGAATTAGTCAACAAAATGTGTGGCTTGGTTATTAGAGACGGAGTCACTGCTTTATTTTAAACCCCACCAGTGATGAAGGAACTGAACTGTTCAGATCTTTTACTAAAGCTGCAATACAACACGGTGAAAATACTCCGGTAACATAATTAACTGCAGGACTATTATCCTGCAAGTATTCATTAAGTAGTAGAATTACTGAGATGTAGTGGAGAGATATTAAGTTGCATAAAATTGAAATACTTAATTAAAGAAAACTTGACTAGATAATGTGTCTTACAGTATCTGATATTACATGTACTTAAGTACCAAAAGTACAAAGTAAATTATGTATAACATAATGGGTCGGCAGCCAATTATCGGATCTGATACTGATTGCCAAATCTGTTATTTTATCACAAGACTGCCATTTTAATAAATGAGTTTAAAAGTGTGCTGCTTCGGCCCTGATGCAGCATTTAACCTGCCAGAAAATGGAAATACTCACGTGAAATACCACAAAATTGACCACAGCTTCTGTACAGCACGAATATATTTTGTGATTTATGTTTGAAATACCCCAAAACTTTGAGTTTAGTTTGGAGGAAATGGCTCATACTGCACACCTGTTGTTGTTCAGAGAGCAGAAACAGACAGACTGCACCTTTACAGGGTTTTAAAGAGACCACAAGGACGTTCCAGTTTTTGTTGATTCCTGCGCCAGGCATTAATGGGATTTATAATCATCAGAGGAATCAAGAGACTGTTTCATAAAGTTCCTCAGAGTCACTTTAACTTTACTTTTGTTGGAACGATGCGTTTACAGCAATGCAGTGTTTCCAGGCACTGTATCCACAGAATTAAAACTGCAAAGAAAAGCATTTTCTTTCTCACCGATGCATTAGTTTAATGTGTTTATTGCTGAGATAACTGGAGGCTGCTAACAGATGCTACAGCTCCGGGTCAATTTCACACCTTGATCGTGTTATTAGCGGGCGGCAGCGATCGCATCATCGCTGCGGCGGGTGACGCCAGGACACCGAGGGCAGTCGCGTAAGTGATAAATGAATTGTAATAATGCCGCTCGGTACTTTATTCATTTGCTCCTTTTATACGTTTCCTGTCTGTGGGTTTTCGGCATTAACCGGCTTTTTATATGTCATTTACTGATCTGCCATCTGCCCACACTGATTTTTATGGGCCGACCAGCCCACGCTGGACTGAATGAAACCAAACAGCAGATAATTGCGCCCATTGTTAGTAACGCTGGCAACCGTCCTGTTTTGATTCTATGCTGAAATCAGAATGTAACATCACGTGTAATTTCATAAATGGCAGCCATTTGGCCCCTCACACAACGAGACGATGAATATAAATCAATCGGGAGCCTTGATCCGTAAAAAAAAAAATCCCCTCCGTCTCGTCGGCTTCCGAGAGTGTCAGCAGACCTAGTTTTCTAGTCGTGCAACTATTTCTGCTTCAGTGAAGTGGTGAGGCAAAAGCGTACGCGCTGAGAAGAGTCTCTGTGAAGTGAAGCAAAGTTTTTTTGCATTTTTATTTTAGTAACTTGAACAAAGTGCTGAAGGAAGCAGTTCTCCAGCGGCTGCTGCTCCCAACGTGTGATTTGAGCGTCCACGCAACACAGGAAGCGACGAGAAAAAAGATGTTGATTCTTCTGCCACTTCTTCTCTTGTAGTGTTACCGCCACACACACATACACAACAACTGCCTTTGTACACACACACACACACACACACTCAACCCGCATTCATGCACACGCACTCGTAAGCACATCAGTGAACATCCCATTTCCCGGTCTTATTCCTGACTTTCCGCTGGGAGCCGTTCTTCAATTGTGATTTCTTTTTTTTTTCCCTTTTCTTTTCCCCCCTCAGTAGGTTTCGTGCGTGGTCGGGTAGCGATGTCTAAACGGGAAGCAAGGTCACAGAGTCTTTGTCAGGATGCTCCTGAGAGATCGCACGGAGAAAATAAATGGTGGTGAAACAAAAAGCCAACATCACCCTCCGCAGTGAGGGAGGTAATTGCATCACAAAGTGGTAATTCAAAACAGGGTCGTGGCCGAGCTTTGGTAGACGGGGTAGTGTGTGTGTGTGTGTGTGTGTGTGTGTGTGTGTGTGTGTGTGTGTGTGTGTGAGGTTGAGTGGTATATTGTTCCGAAAACACAAGCCTCCGACAGTGAAGCCGTTCAGTCAGCGCCGTCTGTCGTAAATCATTCACACAACAGTGCAGCGGCGTCTTGGAGATCATGTCCGAAGTATTGTTTACGCCGAAATAATGGATGGACTTCACTCTCAGTTTTAACCACATTCGTCACAAACTGTCATCTAGCACAGCCTGAAACCTGAGAATTTACACCAGTGGGTCGATGATGGCGGTAATGAAATGCTTCGTGGGTAATAATGGGCTCTGTTCTGTCCTCGGCCGCTCTGTTATTAGTTCAAAAGGTGCCATCAGCAAAACGTTACGTCTAAATTTAGAGCGTCTACTTGTGTTTTTAGTAGATTTGCAGGGAAATACCAAGACAAGCAGTTTTCATTATCTATCAAAACTTAGTAAAGGTTATTATTTTATTTTATGGTGCCATTTGCGCCTGTTTCTTTGGGCTCCACACCTCTGACCTCTGTCCCTGTTCATAGTTTTTAGTTCAGTTTGTATTTAAGTCCGGTCTTCAGATCAGCCTCCGTCAAGTCATCTGTTGTGTTTCCTCGATCCTGTTTGTCTCTTCTTATGTTGTCGGTATCCCGAGTAAAACTTTATCCATCGACCTTCCTGCCAGCCGTCTGCTGCATTTGGATTCATCTTATCAGCTCCAGCACGACAATTTTATCTCCAAAAACAAACCTTTACACACTCAGAACAACACGTGTTTTATAGTTATAATTTCAGTTAGACTAATTAGACGAGTTTCAGCACAGCAATGTCTCTGACTGACGGAAACCTGCCGAGTCAAGTCGGTCCAGTTCAAATACGGCAAACTGACCTGAGTGAATGGATTTCGGGGGCTTTTTTTAAGCTTGTGCAGTGTTCAATTCAAATATTAATAGCCACAAGTGTAATTCTGTAGATGACAAACACGGATATGCAACAAATCCAACCTTTACATTTCTTTTTGTCCGGTAAACATTTTTATGTCGTGTCAACACCGTGCGTGGTGTTGTTAGCTTTAGACAGGTAAACCACTTGGTCATGTTCAGGAAAAGATCATGTTTTGGCTTAAATGGAAACAGAACTGAAAAATGTTCAGACATCTTGTCAAAAAATATCTGGCAATCACTCCAAACACGGAAGTCGAGCTCCTACACATGTATTGTGAATGTGAATGTATCTGTATTTTGCAGAAACATATACTGCCCACATTTTATTCTGCATCCCTGCTGACACACTCTGTTATTTCCTGTTTCTAAGTATGAGGGAGAATTTTCAGCAATTTAACAAAACATCTACAATAAATATCAGACTTTGTTAGTCCCCCACAATAAAAGAGCAAGAGCCTCTTTCGCATTTTTCTTTCAGTGCTAAACAGCGATACAGAGAGAAATCTATTGAAGACGAGGCGAAAAGACCAATTTCTTCAGTCACAGCAGTCTCAGTAGACCAGAATACAAGGCAGCCATATGGCAACTTTTTGTGTGAGAAGAAACGGGAAACTCTTTTTCACTTGGGGAAAGTGTGCTTTTTTTCTGCTGTAACTGCACTTATTGTTCTGATTATATCCTCCTGTACCAACACTTAATGCAAATGAGTCCGGTCACTGTCCCTGTGGACGCTGAAAACAATTCTGGGAAGTGTAAGAAACAAATGTACAGCTCGAGGTCGAGAGAAAGAGCTCCCCAAAGAAGAAAATCACAGCGCCTGATCAAAGAACAACCAGAATACACTGAATACAACAGAGGAAAGAGTCCAGAGTGGGAATTGTTCTTAAATCCTGGCAGCCTGCAGCACAGAACAGGTCATCTGGCAGACGATGAGTCCCTGTAGCACTTTAAAGCATGATGAGCTGGTTAAACACCCTCTGCTGGATAAACCAGCGCAGTGCTTCTGTCTGAAGGCTGCTGAAATGGTCTGAGTCTCTCTGAGCCGCCCCTGCAGACCCCCTTTCCCAGCACAGCGGCTGGTGGGGAGGCCACTCAGCGTGAGTGTGGACCGGATCCATAATCCTCCGTGTCTCAGAAGGCTCTTCTGGACAGCAGATGATACAGAAAGTTGAACTTGACTCGCGCTGTCCCTCTGCAGTGGGAGGTCTTTTTATCATTCATGACAGCGTGTATCGGCATCTGCTGGCAGCTGACAGTTGGCAGCGCATCTCTGCAGCAATGTCACTCTCATTTAAGAAGTTTGATGTTTGAGGGCAAAAGCAGCTGGAGATGCTGAGAGACGGAGAATACAGTATCTGCTGGGATTCGTTTCTCCAACATTGGCACTAAGATGAAGTTATGTAATCGTGGTATACACTTTGTCATCAGAAGAACAGTTTGATATCATGACAAAGTGTTGCAGAAGTCTCTAACCCAGCCAGTTCTGCGCCACTTTGTACATCAAGAGGTGATATTTTCAGCTTGGAGCTGTAAAATTTAGTCTGATAAGTAAACAAAATAAATTCATAAAATGCCAAAAAAGGAAATATTCTTAAACCTATTTTCACACCGTCTGAATTCTCTTTTACCGAACCAAGACGAGGTTAATTGCCTCGTTAACTCATGTTTTGTCTTTCCACAATCACCTCTGGTTTGGTTGAAAACAGTCATCACTTCACATAGTGAGATATGAAAATGTTCCAGGTTTATGTGCTGTTTTTGCTACCGATGCCCGTTTCTATCAGTCCTGGACTCGTAGACCGAGCAGAGCTGCCGTAAATCGCCTCTGTATCGTGTCCTCGGTCTTCAGATTGGCATCTGTCCGTCTCAGAGGCAGCAGTCGTTGGTTACTCTGCTTTACCCTTACTACTTTTAATATTCTTTAATCTTACAAATGAAACCTTCAAAAATGCAGAAAAGTAGTATCTGTTTGTACATTTCTACAAAGTATGACAGAGAAACTGAGATAAAACTACAAATATTCACAGGATAATAGCAAACTTGAATTGTTGACATTAACATTCTGCATTAAAACCAAGAAGACTGTATTCTTATAAGCAGTTTGTACAGATTTTAATGTCTGTTAATGATTTAACCTGCATCAAAAATGTAACTGCTGTGAACCTTTTTGGGAAGAATCGATGTGATTGGTTCTCACGGTGCTCCAGCTGTTTGTATCATCTGTACTTCCTCTATTTTTCCTTTATTTTAAGATTATAAGTACCTGAAACAGTTGAGTTCAAGTGATGTAAAGAGAGTCACAGCACCGAGTGTACACAGTATGTCAGCCGGCATGTTTTCCCCTTGTAATGTGTGGATTTGTTTGCATGCCAGTGTAGATAAGACGCAGCTGTGTGTTTTTTGCCAGTGCGTTCGATGTATCACTGTGCGGCTGGTTTTGGATGCTGGCAGCCTCGATTCCTGCCAAGTGATCGGGGTCTTAGCAGGAATCTCCACACGGGGGGTAAATGGATACCAGATTGTTGGTTTCGTGCGTTAAACGCATTAATGAGATGCCTGCCAACGAGGGCCGACATGCTTCTCCGGATACAGACTCTACACAAACTATATGGCACGAGATAACAAAATCTAAAAATTTCCATTCATCGCCTGTGTTTAGAAGCGACTGCAAACTAAAAGCCCTGTCATTTGGACTTAATCACACAGTGCATGTGAGATTACTCCAACATTTAGTCTCCATGGTACAGTGCCGGGAGTTACATGAGAAGAATTAAAAAACAGAGATCAAACTGATGTATAAGAGACTTTTCATCAGTCTTGCTTCACAAATCATTAGCCCAGTTGTCCTTTGCCAAAATATGCCTTCTTCTGATGTTTTCTTTTATTTCAGGGTTGAATTTGAACATCGATACATCCGAGAATCACCCATATGTTGGATTATTTGGTGTGTTCCCAATTATTCTTCGCTCGCACAATGTAGCGACTTATGTCCACTTTCTGAACTGCACATCCTTTAGTTTCCATTGCCAACTCTACTGTAAACATCTATACTTATCTCAGTGCTTCTTCATCTGTAACTTAGTTAAAATACTTTAGTTTTAACAGCTACTGCTCTTTGTCTGGTCGGGTTTAGCAAGTACACGTCTGAAACGAGTAACTGGTACAGATTGTAAGAGAGGGACAATCTTTATCAGGGATAAGTTTATCTTAAGTTTCTAAAAAAGTTCTGTAAATAGTTATCTTACACTTGTGGTCAAAAACACTGATAGGAAGCTCAGATCTGATCACAGTCTGAGGCTGGTCTGCAAATAGTTTTTTAATTAATAATCAATATAGGAACTCCAATCAACCCACATCAATATCAGGTCTAAATGAGCACGTTCCAGTTAGGCCCGCTTCCAGTACAGAAGCCGTTAGCATCTTTTCATTTAAAGAAGTTAACAATGGTGTCCTCGCTCACCCTTTAGCCATAGTTTGACAGTAAATGGCTGCAATGTGCAAGCTAATGGTTCGTCAAACCACAAGTTCTTGCGTCCTGTTTCTAGAAGTGTCTCATGCTGCAGAAACAGGGCGCCGTGTGGCAGCTTTGGACAGAACCAAGCCCACAGTCCCCCCTCCCCTCTGCTTCGGGGCTTTGTGTTAAGCCATTCTGAACACTTGAGAGCTTTTCCCGGACAAAACAATGAAAATGACATCTTACTCGCCGTACAGCTTCTGCAAAAAGCCAACAACGACTGTATTTCCCAAAACATCTGAGTACTTCTCTAATAACATGCTACGTTACAGCCGCTGGTTTTAAACCCTTTCAGGTTGGTATATATTTCCTTGCGGTGAGCTTTTGCCGTAATGAGTTTTGTTGCAATGGGAAAAGAAAAGAGCAGACGCAGCGGGGGGGCCGAGAGCGGAGCAGTGTTTTCTGTGTGTTTCAGCGTGTACGACATGAGAGGGACTATGACTCATGCTTCCCGCTGGCTGCTTCTCCACATCTTCAGTTCAAGTACATAGCTGTGAGTGGTGTTATTGTATATGTGCATCTATTTTCTATATTGCTTTAGTCGGTGTCTCCAGCTGTGATCATGCACGTCAGTCGCAGTCTTGGACGAAGTGTTCACATCTTTGCTTTAAGTAGAAGTACTGAGGTGTAATAATACGGCATCCACAGTCGAGTTCAGTGATCAGTGAGGTGATGGCTACAGAAGAAAAGTAATGGAAGTAGAAGTACTCCTTTGGCAGTAAAACATCCTTTTCAAAGAGTAATTCTGTGTCACTGCAATGGAATCGGCAGAATAAATGTTGGCTTGGTCTTCTTTATGTTTAGGTTTATTTTTCTGTTTCTCTCTTTTCACAATGCTGCGGTAACGGCCTGGTTAGGTTTACGCACAAAACCCACTGGGCTGACAGCAGATGGAGACCATCGAGGCGGAGTTAATTTTAGCTATGAATGAGGACAGACATGTATTTGCTCAAGGTAATTCTCACACAGCCAGTAGGTACTAACTGTTACCTACGTAGAATTAACTTGGTTCTGTTTATTTGGGTTACGCTGATTAAAAGTTAAGCTGTCAGTATGTTTGTTACCTTTCACGTAGACATGCGTACCTTAATGATTTTTCCAACTCCATGTTTTGTCACATTACTCAAATAATTCAGTGTCATTATTATCTATTTCCTCCATTTAACGTTAGCAAACGCAACATTAATAGCCTCGTTTACTGATTGACCGCTTGCATCTGCTGGTTTTCTGGCAGTATATCTCAGGATTGTCTCCCAGTAGATAAGACATGCCCGGCTCAGACTTCCAGAGGTTTGCGACAATATATCCCAGAATCATCCCTTGCAACAATTGGAGAAGTAATCTGGTCTGGACAACCTGAACCCTGATTGGTACTGAGGTTTGGGGCACATTTTCTGGTAATGTAAGTGGTGAACAGATGTCCAGTGTCAAACCTTGTAGAGAAGAGAATAATCAGTTACGTCACGTTATGATATTTAGTGAAATTTGGATGATTTTGTAGCATCTTGGAGCAGTATTGGTGTTGTAAACATCCAATCCTTTGACGCTAACGTTAGCTAAGCTGCAACATTTGACAGGTATCAAAACTACCTGTTGTCACTGAAGAATAGAAAGCTGGTGTTGACCACGTCTCCTCAAACATTTCCTCATCCAGACTTGTTTAGCCTTCTGCTTTTGTTGTGTCTGCTGCAACATTTGTGAAGTTTCTCCTCTCGGGCGTGATGTAACCCAATTTCCACATTCGGTGGAGATTTTACAAATTCTGCAGTCTGATCCCAGCACATTGAAAGTGTAGTTAAAAACAAAGCTGGAGTCAATTGCTTTGAGTTCAGAGCTCTTACATCGAGTAAAAACTGTTTTCTGTTTCCTGCCTTTGGTGTACTGTAATTGAGACGGAGCAGAAACAACATTACAGCCATCTCTTAAAGGTCTGCGATTGAAGACCAGCAAAACATTTCCGTCATTACACCCAACAAGGCCTGCAAGACCAAGACGAGCCATTACATGTGAGAGAGGCTGCCACGGGGGAGCTCGGTGCAGACAACTTCATCAGCTCATTGAGGAGGAGGATGTGCTGTCGGAGGAAGGTTTCCATCTTTAACAAAACCTCTCATTTACTGCAGCTACAACTCTCCCTTTATGCTTCGCTTGCCTGTGACCACCCAGTCCTGCATAGCGCTGTCGGCTCTGGGATGAGATTACCATAAACCTTCAGCCGTCCACATTCACTGCACAAACAGAGCGGCCCCTGCAGCGAGGAGGCACACAGGCTTGATTTTCACAGCCCTATTGTCTTCGCGGATGCTGGGCGGTGAGATAAACCGAATATAGAGGGAGGAGGTGGGGTTGTCGTGATGAGGGCTGGTAGCGGTGTTGTGGGGATGCACGTTTCGTTTTGTTTTTTTTCCTGTGCCACCAGTGCCAGATGCTCACAATGTGCCAAAGACAGCCACGTGCCACCCTCGGTCCCCCACCCCCCCCCACCCGCCCGTCCACACCGTCCTTTGCCAGCTTGACACAACCATCTGCGTGTTCGCTTGGCAGCATCTCCCCACCAGTCACTTTACATTCTCGCACGATTCTCATTCCTTCGCGCTCGAGCCCCTCAAGGGAATGTGTCAAGGTGTTGGAGTCCAAGAAGTCCCTCGAGGACGCCTGCGAATGAGCTCAACAATTTGTAATTCCTAAACTCCACCCTGAGCACTCTGTATTCTATTAACATTTATTAAAGCGTATCAAAGGCCTGAGAGGAAGCTCAGAGAAGAGTACTTTATTGATGCAGCGCACTGACAGTGCTCTGATTTTTTATTTTATTTTTTGGGAGGTACGCAGCTCCATCTATCTACCCTCATCCTGACTGCGACATCACCCGCGGGCTGAAGTTAGCAACTTTCTTTTTTCTTTCTGTCTTTTTCTTCTTCTTCTTCTTTTTTTTTTTCCTTAAAGTGTGATTACATTTTCTGTGAGGGCTTCAGATAGACTCATTCCATTCCGGGCCGAGAGAAAATGTATCTGTGTAGAAATAGGCCTTTTGTTCATTTCAGTTTTTTCATCTCTGCAGAAATTGAGGTACAGTTAGACAATCTTGGCCACTGTAGGAGCGAAGTGCAACACAAAAGAACAATTCAGTCACAACAGATGGTGAGGTGTAAGGAGCAGGAGGGAGGGGAGACCCGGCATAATGTTTTCGTGTGTGAAATGAAATGAGAGTTAATAAAGGGAATATAATCCGAGCTGATCCTTGATCACATGCTATCTGTCTTCTCTTAACTTTCTCATTGTGCCTCCCCCTCCTGCCATGCCTCATTGTCTTTCTCATTCCAATTAACGCTGTTTCAAATTCAAGTGGGTTTTATTGCCAATCAGATATCCGTCGTGCCCCGGAGATCTCGGTTTAATATTTTATCCGCAGCTGTGCGGATACCATCAGAAGAGATTCCCCGTTCCTCTCATTTCATTTTTTAAGCTTTCATTTAAACCCCGGCGCTCAGAATAGAGGTATCAAAACCCAGTCTAAATAACGATGATGACATTTGCATGACTAATTGATGCCATGGTTCCATCCCAGCTTGTTCTTTTATGAGCACGAGAGTGTTGGAAGGCGCTAATCCACGCTGATATAGGGATCAGAATAATACAAATTTAGAACAGTGGTATTAGCGAGGGGATATACAGTATATTCCAGAGGGATACACTGTCAGTTGTTTCAGGCGGTGGAGAAGTCAGGGTATGGAAACCAGGATTTTGCTTCATTTTATATTCAATAATACATATTTCTGCTGTTGCTCTACGAGAATGAGCTCCCAACGACCAATCGCTAATCCCCCACTGTTTGTCTGGGGAACTTTCTCTCCCTTAGTCGCTGATTTAACTTTGACTATTTCAGTGTTTTCGCAAATTTGCAAGTAGAGTGACTTTGTTCCATAACAATGTATTTAGTACTACAGTCTATTCAACAATATACATAACATTTTCTCAAAGTTAGGCGTAGATATAGATGCATATCGGTGTGATATAGGCAGTTTGAAATAACGAACATAGCTCATGATAAAGCTTGTAAAAGCCTGCTTGAAGTTTAGCTTGATTTTGTCGAGACTCTGATCAGAATGTGTGAAACAACTGGATATATTTAAAGCAACATTGGGACATTTTCCAGCTGGTATTGTGGTGACAAACAAGAGGACATTTACAGTCATGCTGGTGGCAACGAAACTAGATATTTTTGATGAGAAGTTGGAACATTTCCAGCTGTGGTTGTGGCGAGAAAACCAGATATTTTAAGCTAAAACATGATGTTTTCCTAACCCTGACAAACATATCCGTGTTTTGCAGATTGCCAACATTTATTCTAGCGATTGAACTGATGAGGAGTACAATTTACATTAATTTGAATCAGTTATTAAAACACACTGATTTGTGCAGCTTTAACATTTACCAGGTAGTTTGAACTGAAACTACTGTGAAACCTCTTTCATCGACTGTAGTGCAGATAAAAGGTGGTTAGCGAACCTTGAGTTTTTTGAAACAACCTATTTAGGTGAATAAGTACGAATAAATGCTGCAAATATAGATTAGAGTCTCCAACAACTGAAGAGGAGCTGCTGTGTAAAACCCTCCTGAGCTGTATCAAGGTTTTTACATTTTGCTCTCGTAGATGGAAGAAATGAAGAGGAGACGCGAGCGGAGTGTGTTTTGATGTTGAATATATCTGATTGGTCCAATTTGCTTCGTTTGAGAGAGCGGCGGTGGCTGTTTACAGTGCGACTGAAGGCCAGTTAGAGGCTGGAGGATTCATGATGTTTGTTAGGTCTCAATGATGCGCAAAGTGAGTTTCGATGAGAGAGATTGAATCCAAACAAAACATGTTAATGAAAACTCCGCAGGGCGCCCCCTTCTCTCCGCGAGCCGCTCTTATCCCACATCCTCTGATTTCACTGCCGCTCGCCGGGCAACAGCGCAAATCTGTGGATGTGCGGCCTTCCAGGCGCTCGTGATGTGAAACAGGAAAGGAGAAAGAATTCTTTGAGAGAATATAAAAGTGAGTGCTTCTTTTTTTTCTTCCTGGATGAAAAGCGGCCTGAAAAGCCACCGTCGCTTACAGATATTGAACCATTTCCTGAGAAACGGCAGAGGTGGTTTTTCGATGTTTTTGGCACTTAATTAGAAACGTTGATGTCGCCTCTGAAATTTGATGAGAAAAAAAAAGCTGATGGGTTTTATTTTTGTTTTTTCTTTCACATAGAAGTTTCTCAGGAGCTTCTACACAAGTCGTTTACCTCTCCCCGCTGTCTGCTCTGTCATCCGGCTCGCCACGCACGCCGTTTGTTTTATGTCTTTTGAAGTCTTCGTATATCACATTACTGAATGTTCATGGAGGCAAAGAGCACAAATGTTCTCCCTCTTTTTTATATCCACTTATGAATATATAACACCATCCTCCTCTCTGCGACTTTGTACAGCATCATCACTGCAAAAGAGCAAAATCTAAGTAAGATAAATGAACTTCAGGCAATGTGCTTGTTTTTTTTTTTTGTCTGGAGATATATTTTCTTCTTACCAGGCGGTTTTTATGTTGGAGAATGTAATTTGTTTCAAGTTTTTCTGCCTCTAATTATCTTACTAAGATAGTCTAAGTTGCTACTGAGATTGTTTTCACTGGTTCTAATGCTTAAAACAAGCTGTAATATAATACAATGAAGCTGTTTGATCAAACCCAACGTGTACAAATCTACTATCAGAATTTCTCGTTTAAAGCATCTTAAACTTTTTATCTCATCAAATATTAAGAGCAGAACTTCTTCTGACGATCTGAGAACTGATCTCAACCTTTTATACATTTGCAGATTTGTTTATTATTCCATCAGAAAAGGTTTAAAGCATTTGTTTGATTGCCAACTCGACCTCCAGGAGCCTTTATGTTGTTTTTTTTTTGCATCATTGCTTTTCTGCCTGCAGCTTCTGGATACAGCCACCGAGTCCTCAGTAATGAATGGAACAATAAATACATTTGCCTGAGATTAATTTCTCCCTTTTAGCGAGACAATCTCATTTTTAGTAGAAGTTCATTCATCATAGTCAGGATTTCCTTTTTTTTAAGCAGAATATGTTGTTTTGTAACAGCTTAGTGAGGTTGAAATTAAGTACACAACATGGTTTGTAGCCTTATTTCCAGACGGCTTGCGTCGACATCGGATGCTTAATTGCTTCGTTGTCCTGGAAGAAGGTAACGGTGCAGCGTGACGTCACATATTTTGAATTATTTCTTAAAAAGCTTGGCAGGTACAGTTTCCCTGTTCAGTTTTGCTCATTCTACGTTATAATTTAATGCTTTTTTTCAACTTGTTTTTGAGAGCTGACCGCTGGCAGTGAGGATTCCTCCTCCTCAGTGCGACCTGGACGTTTCTCACCATTTAGACCTGTAACGATATTGATCCACATGGACACAGGACGTGGCTCCCCATCTCCCACGGCGCGGTCTCCCCTTAACTCGTTCATCAATACGTCGATGCTCTCTCCTCCAGAACACACCCACAAATTGATATCCGGCCGTGGACTAAATGAGCACTTATCAAAATAAAATGCTAGCACATGTATGTACGCGTGCACGAGCTCGAGCGTGACCGGTCTTTTCATCTCGTTTTTGTTCCCGTCTGTGGCAACACGAGCACTAAATGGAGTTAAAGTCTGTCTGGAAATGATAACCAGGTGTCCACATGAACATTGAAATAGTTTTGTGTCATTGCTTTGCGAAAAAAATGCTTTCAAAAGTCTAACGGATGGTAATATGAGGCTTCACAGTCTGACTGTGACAAGTTAAGTGGATTTCATCCAAAAATATTGGATTTTTTTTTATTTTTAATACAAAATACCTTCCTCTTTTTTTTTTTTACCATCCTTCTGCTGCTTGTCAGAAGGAGAAACATCGCTGCAGAGAAAAATATCATTTATTTGTTTTATTTGGTTAAATCAGAGTTCTGAAGCCACACAGCAGCTTCTTATAGCCTTGAGAGGTTTATTCATTTTGCAGCCCCAGATTCCCAAAAAGTCGGAACGCTGTCTAAAACATCAATAATAACACAAGGCAATAATTTACAGCCACTCTCAGAGTGTTCCTGAGCCCAAATGGTGATATGCTTTCATACAATCATGTGTTTCACAAGGTGGTGAACCTCGACCCATCTGAGCCTTTGGAGCCTTTCATACGTAATCGTGATATTATCACCTTTTACCGATGAATCTTTGCAGCGTTCTCCAGCTTTCCCCGTCTGTTGTTGCCCCGTCTCGACTTGTTTGAAACTTGTTGTTGCCATTGAAACATCAAGGACGTTGAGGTACAACATCTAATTTGTTGTGTTTTGTCTCTCTCCTGCAGCAGCGTGCTACAATTCTGTTCTTTTCCCTGTCCGCTCTCGATAATAACTGTTAATAAACTGGTAGGTAAGACACTTATGAACTTTGATTGCATT
>CAEMYA010001160.1:382537-423539 GCA_903131615.1 Diplodus sargus
CATTTGTTTTATTGCCAACTCGACCTCCAGGAGCCTTTATGTTGTTTTTTTTGCATCATTGCTTTTCTGCCTGCAGCTTCTGGATACAGCCACCGAGTCCTCAGTACTGAATGGAACAATAAATACATTTGCCTGAGATTAATTTCTCCCTTTTAGCGAGACAATCTCATTTTAAGCAGAAGTTCATTTATCGTAGTCAGGATTTCCTTTTTTAAAGCACAATATGTTGTTTTGTAACAGCTTAGTGAGGTTGAAATTAAGTACACAACATGGTTTGTAGCCTTATTTCTAGACGGCTTGCGTCGACATCGGCTGCTTAATTGCTTCGTTGTCCTGAAAGAAGGTAACGATGCAGCGTGACGTCACATATTTTTAATTATTTCTTAAAAAGCTTGGCATTTACAGTTTCCCTGTTCAGTTTTGCTGATTCTACGTTATAATTTATTGCTTTTCTTCGACTTGTTTTTGAGAGCTGACCTCTGGCAGTGAGGATTCCTCCTCCTCAGTGCGACCTGGATGTTTCTCACCATTTAGACCTGTAACGATATTGATCCACATGGACACAGGACGTGGCTCCCCATCTCCCACGGCGCGGTCTCACCTTAACTCGTTCATCAATACGTCGATGCTCTCTCCTCCAGAACACACCCACAAATTGATATCCGGCCGTGGACTAAATGAGCACTTATCAAAATAAAATGCTAACACATGTATGTACGCGTGCACGAGCTCGAGCGTGACCGGTCTGTTCATCTCGTTTTTGTTCCTGTCTGTGGCAACACGAGCGCTAAATGGAGTTAAAGTCTGTCTGGAAATGATAACCAGGTGTCCACATGAACATTGAAATAGTTTTGTGTCATTGCTTTGTGAAAAAAATGCTTTCAAAAGTCTAACGGATGGTAATATGAGGCTTCACAGTCTGACTGTGACAAGTTAAGTGGATTTCATCCAAAAATATTGGATTTTTTTTTATTTTTAATACAAATACCTTCCTCTTTTTTTTTTTTTTACCATCCTTCTGCTGCTTGTCAGAAGGGGAAACATCGCTGCAGAGAAAATATTCATTTATTTGTTTTATTTGGTTAAATCAGAGTTCTGACGCCACACAGCAGCTTCTTATAGCCTTGAGAGGTTTATTCATTTTGCAGCCCCAGATTCCCAAAAAGTCGGAACGCTGTCTAAAACATCAATAATAACACAAGGCAATCATTTACAGCCACTCTCAGAGTGTTCCTGAGCCCAAATGGTGATATGCTTTCATACAATCATGTGTTTCACAAGGTGGTGAACCTCGACCCATCTGAGCCTTTGGAGCCTTTCATACCTAATCATGATATAATCACCTTTTACCGATGAATCTTTGCAGCATTCTCCAGCTTTCCCCTTCTGTTGTTGCCCCGTCTCGACTTGTTTGAAACTTGTTGTTGCCATTAATAAAAATCAAGGACGTTGAGGTACAACATTTAATTTGTTGTGTTTTGTCTCTGTCCTGCAGCAGCGTGCTCGTTGTGGGGAAGCCCTGACAAGTCGACTACAGAGTGCAGTTAGAAATGCTCAATTCTGTTCTTTTCCCTGTCCGCTCTCGATAATAACTGTTAATAAACTGGTAGGTAAGACACTTATGAACTTTGACTGCATTTCCATGGAGTAATAATCACACGTTTTCATCCTTGAGCTGCAGAATTCCACTGCACTCGGTAATCGACTCGTCAGGGCTTCCTCACAACGAGCAAGCTGCTGCAGGAGAGTGGTGAGTTGTGTTCGCTTTTCAATAGAATTCTGGCAAAGTTAGCAGATATTTGATGCCTTGAACTATGTGCTGCGACCCTATTTGTACTGTTGCTGAAGTTTGGTGCTGTTCTGACCATTGTTTGTGGGTATAAGTGGCTTTTTGATGGCAGTTTCTTGGCATAGACTGCAGTGTATTGTTATCGTGCGGTCTTTTCTAAGGTGGCTAAAACTACATAAGCTAGCGGTCGGAAAACTTGATCTCTCGAGGGGGGGTCTTACTCTGTGTCACGGTGTGTTAGACCATGGATTAAATTTACGCTGGAATATCCCTTTAAAGTCCGGTCATCTGTTTGGCAGCCTTGTTGGATTGTAGGATTGACTTCCTGTCCACCTCAGGAGCCTCAAAAGCACACAATGTGAACACGACATGCCACTTTTGGTGTAAAGGGTCGTTATTGGTTGAGACAGACGTGATACAACAGTGAACTCACTTCTTTTTTCCTGGTGAATCTCCTTCTACCTTTGATGATGATGAAACCTCTCACTCTACTTGCATGCTGCATGTTTTAACCTCCAACACATCTTGTCATGACACAAGTTTCACAAGACTGTTCTGTCTTTCCCTCCCGCTGCAGCTGTCCCCGATCAAGTGCTGCCCCGTTACCTGCAAGTCAATCGCTAGAGCCGAATACATTCGTCTAACGACACGCAGAGCGCTCGCAGTGCTGCTGCTCGGCTGCAGGAGGATTGCCTCGCAATTGTGAAGCTTATCATCAATTTCAGTTTGGAGCTTTTTTTAATGGCCCGGTCTTATTCCGCTCAGAAAAGGTGGATTATATGCATTATTCACATTCTAATATTGCGGCGCTATTACAAACCCCCTCCCCTCCGCGCTCCATCACGCATATGCACATATCCACATACACCCACACACACACACACACACACACACACACACACACACCCTCCTGCCTCGCAGTGATGAAATATGTGCATACTGTTTACAGCCTCATAAATTGAGGATGCAGACTCAGACATAAAAGATTACATAAAGCAATTCCTTGTGGTTATTTTTCTCGCTTCATTTTCCTCACATGGAAATTAACCGCAGAGTTTCTCCTCTCTTTGAGTCTCCCTGCACGAATCCCTCCGACTCGCCCGCCGAGGCCACAGCAGCTCCATTACAAACAGGAAAGCACAGCGAGTGGCCGTGGGCAGGGAGGCCGGTCTCTCCCTGTCCGTGCTCTGTGTAAAGGCAGGTGCGGAGCGGTAGCCTTGTAACTGGAAGCCTCGGAGGCCCCCCGCAGCAAGAGGAAGACTTGACTAGCTGACCACAATCTATTATTAAGCACCAGATCAAAGTGGAGAGAAGATGATGGCATCTGCAGGACTGTCGGGGTCGACAGGGTGCATCTCGGTGGGTTGAAGGTATCGAGGATATAAAAGCAGCGAGCAGGGAATTCATTCATTTCACATCCGTATGCGCTGCTGGCTTCTAGTTGTTTAAGGGTTGTTTGGTATTGTGTTGTAAGAAAACAGCAACTTTGTATGACCTCTTGAGCCTGAAGGAGGCTTTTTGCAGAGAGACAGTGACTCAGAACAGGTCGTCATGTTTGGTTTAAGAAATCACGAGTACAGCTGGAAAACAACAACAACATCTTTCTCCATATGCACGTTTGCTCTGTTGAATTCCAGCAGCGAGTGTTTGTTCAGTGCTCAAATCCTTTCTTCAAATGAGAGAGACGGTGTTAGCAGCAGTTCTGCAACCTGTTCAATATTTAGAAGCTGCACGAATCCAACAACCAGACAAGATGCACATCAGCTGAGCTGCAAAAGTGAGCACTATTTGAGAGCGAGTCAAAAAAAAAAACAAAAAAAAAACATAGAAAGCCTCCAGCAGCAAATTGAGCTTTTCCTGATTTCCATTTGGTCTGAATGCCAGATTTTCTTTTTTCTATTCACACTTGAAGCAAAAAAAACTAGATTATATTATCATAAAATGAGAGATGAGCTGAACATGAGGGTGAGTTGGTCATTGGCCTTATTGTTTGACATCTCTGTGTGTGATTGTGCTGTCATGACACTGGAATGTCTAACTTTGATACAATACCGTGAAAAATATTAATATTCAGTACCACAGTGTACAATATTAAGTAAAAATTAAGAGTTTTATCAAAAGATCACACAAATCTCTTTGGTTAGGTTTAGGGGAAACATTGTGGTTTGGCTTTAAACGACTACATTACTTACTTACTTACTAATAAGCAGCTTTCACTGTTGACCTACCTCGTCTCGCAGAGAGCATCAGAATTACATATTATATTTATTGAAACAGATTTTATCTGGTGTTGAATAAAACATTCTGCCAGCACCAGTGCATAAAAAAATGTGCAGAACATTTTGTACAAGAGAGAAAGAAAGAGAAACAAATTTCAGCACGTTCTCACTCCCAGTTTGTCAAATACGGCAGGATGGTCAGTAACATTAAACTTAAATCTATGACGCGTAACCTTTGGCATCAGTTTCACACTTGAAGGACGGTCAAGTTAGCAATAAAACTATTTAAACGTACAGAAAAACCTTCAAAATAAAGCAAGTTAAGCTATTTTTATTAATGTTGTGAGTGGTTGCAGTTTTTGTTGGGTTTGGATGCCAAAACTACTTTGTTAGGTAAAGATCATACTTTAAAAACAAATTAATCTTCATTAATCTCCTTAACGACTAGTTAAGGAGAAGTCTTTCTAGTCTTTGAGGGGGAAAGTCCTGAATACGCCTGTATACTACAGTGACGTACGGCCACTGAGCAGACTGCTGTATTTGACGCCTAAGGAGTTAAAACAGGCTGGTAATTTTTATGTCCTCTATGCTCCCGAGTCTTAAAAAACATCCCCTATTTCCATTGCCAAAAAACAATGACAGCAAGGACAGATATACAGCTGAAACACTGAACGCATCTCCCAGCGTTCTGCATGCACATCTGGCCAACACCTGGCTGCATCTCTGTTGTTCTACTTCAGAAAGAAAGTCTTCATCTCAGGTTACAACAAGTCAAAAGCAACTTTAGAAAAGAGGTAAACAGCAGTGCCCTGTTTTGTGACTTGCCAAGAAAAAGATTGATCCACGTTTTTCAGAGTTTATTGCAGTGTTTACCGTTGCTGCCCTCTCTGAGGTAACATATCCATTTTTGGACTCAATCGAAGACGTTGCAGCGTTTCAGATGATTTCAGTTCGGAGCCCTGCCAATATCCCGTTATAGAAGGACAACGTTGGGCTTATTTATGGGCATATTTTCCCAGTTAAATATTAGTTTTGGCTCCTTTTACTGCCACGCATAATGTCTCCAGACCAGCCACACAGTTAATAAGGCAGGGGGGGGAGCAGAGATAGCACACACGGCCGTAACCTTTATGCTTCCCTCGTTGACATAACCGGATCGATAAGTTAACACAAAATACAGGAAATATAAGGGCAAGAAGTCACAGTGCACCTGTCTGTGACCTTTTTAAAAGAAGTCCAGGAATGCTGCGTCTGAGAACACGTCTCGCTGCCGACAGTACAGGACAGCCGAGGCAGATGGAGCTGCACAACCTGAGAGTCTGACTAAAAAGGACCAGGTTGAAGCAGAACAACAACAAAGTGTTGAATCACAGCGCTGGTGGCTTCTTAAAGCACCCCCCTTTGCTAAATGGACTTGTTTGTCTGCCGGGGGGGTCCTGTCAGGGGCTCCGATGTCATTAATATTTGATGGAGCTTGATGGAGGTAACCTTTAAGGCATCCCACTGCTGTACACTCCCAGATGACCTTTTCTGTATTAGCTCGGACTCCTTCCTTCTGTAACTAACTTGTCCTGATGCCGGCTGGACAAGGTGTGCACGAAGAGACTCAGACTTTATTCATTTTTATCATATTCTTCATCCCAAGTTGCACATGCACAAACTTTCCGTTTGCTTCATTTTTTTCAGGGCTGGCACGGCAAGTTTAATGCATAATTAAATCAACCTCATCATTTATAGTCACAGTAAGATAATTAAGCTACAGAAAGAGCAGCATCTGTTGTGCTGCAGTCATGTAAAGTTGATTTTTCCCAGCTGAGCGTTGCTGTACTGACGGGGCTCTTCTGTAGACCGTATTACACATTACTGCCATCCACTCCATATGGTTTCTGAAAGGTTTTCTACTTTCCAGGCAGCCACTGGTTTCATCCATTTCATTACGATGTGGAAAATAATGTGCAGAGACTTGAGATAGTATTCCATCACAACTTTTTTTCTATAACTGTTTTAAAGCCGCCCCTAGAGCAGCGTTAGGTGTTCACACCTCACAGTTTCAAAAGTCGGCTGCAGAACAGAAAGCAATTGTTTCACTCTTTAGCGATGTTCACGTACCGGAGTGTTCTTGAATGCCTCGCCGGAGAGAGTCTTGAAAACAGTCTCCAGCAGCAGCAGCAGCACCACACGATGGTGTTGTAACTGTACCTGACAATAAATAAATAAATAGGCGAGAATTGGCTCACAGTGATGGATCACCTATCTCCAGTTAAAAAAAAAGAGTTTTCTACAGCAATGAAACAAATCAAAATCTGAAAATCAATCTAAGACTCCATCGAAAAAAGATCTATCTAAAGCCGTCTGGAAAACGGTCAGCAGCAGCAGCAGTGTGAGGTTTTGCATCTTTGAAGCTGCTTGGCTGAAAGAAAAGAAAAACTCACCGGCAAAATGAAAAATCACTGGTGCAGTCTGACGGACGTTTCTCTGTATTTAAGTTCTCGTTATCTTCAGGTCCAGCATCTATAGCGCACCTGAGACAGGGCTGCAGGTTGAGGTCATGATGGAACCACAAAGTAGTCGCCCTCGAGAACGACACAACAAGCACATTCAGATCTCTCAGCAGGACGATGTCATTCGTACTTGCCTTCCAGAAATCAGTGTTCAAAGTACCTCAGCTTTATTATGTTCACCCTCACATGTGAGTGCTTTGGTCTGGTTCAGGTGCAGAAACACTCGGTCAGGTTAAAAGTGCAGAGTGAAGAGTTTCTGACGACGACAACAAACACAACGTTGGAGGACGTTGTGAGAATGTACCTACCTGGATAGTCACCCTGTTTGATACACAGTCGTTAAACAGAGTGAATTTATTTGAACCTCTTACAGAAAAAGCATTCAAGCAAACTCACAGGTGAGTATTTATAACGGTTATTCCTCACGTCTGAGGTGTGTAAAGGCTTTTTGGTCTCAAGGTCTTAGTCATAAACAACTCGAACAGCAGTCTGCGGAGTAAATGTCTAATCTCTCGTTGACCGATCCATTCGCCCTGACCTCCATAATTATGTCACCAATCATACAGTACGTAGCCTTCAATCGATCACAAGAGGGCGTTGGCACGTAAACACAAGCTGTTTTGGGACACTTGCTGAAAGAACTGAGGTTGTCATTCTTTCTAGGAGGACGGTTTTGCCGTCTTGGCGCGTCAAGGACCGACTCCGTTTGATATTCATTGGACCGGGCGCCTCTTTCTGTCTGTCGACTGACAGCAGAATGTGTTTTCACTGTACATATATTGTGAGAACGGTTTGTTTCGAAATAATCAACATTTGAGGTGTTTTTTCGAGCTGCCGAGATTCCCCAAAGTTTTCTGTTTTTCATTCTCCGAGTCCCACTTCAACAACACAGCGCTCTCTGCCTCAGCAGAGTCCCCGTTTGATTTCCCGAGAGACGCTCGGCGCCTTACCGAGCGATGTGAACACAATTACCCCAAGATTAATGTCAAGTAAACAAAGACGTGATCGCACCACTCGACTGAGATATTACTAGACTTTCTGCCTGCGACGCTGAAAAGGCACATATTGACACGGTTGATCCTGTAAATAATGATACACTTGATGTTGGTTTACAGTATGTGCAGCAACAGAAGTCAACGCAATGCCATCACAAATATCTCATACTTAAAGTTGCCAGTGATTCACCGTTCTGAGCAGTTTGGCTGCTGGTTCGGTCCAGCTGCAGTTGGACTTAATGGAGAGCTCGGCAGCTGCACAGGACTCCTGATGAACTCTGATCACCAGCTGGATCACCTGTTGATTGCAGCTGAAGAGTCCTCGTCGGACTTTTGAGGCGGCACCAAATTATCTTGAGTTTCTCGTGATAAAGGAATTGATTATGCGTTTCACTGTTAATGGAGGACAGCGAGGGCTCTCAGGCGGGTCACAGCTGGGCCCCGATGCCATCTCGCACAATACGTTTGTAAGATGAAATCACACAAACCTTCACTGAAATCTCTATTACTGAAGACAACCGATAAAAAAACGTATAATGACAAAAAAACCCAGGGGTTTAATATGTTTGCATGTAAATTATTCCTTCAACAGCAATAACATTCATTTATTTGCATGCCTCCCATGAGGTGTTTCTTGTTCTGTGACTTTTCTATTACACAGCCTGAAGGGATAATTGCCTCGTTTTTGACTTCAAAATGGAGGATAAGTCGGAGAGTTCGACAGTTTTCCTCTGGCTGAGCGATCAGAGGGAACAAAACGATGGCGTACATTTGTTTGCAGTTTGTTCTCTTCATTGTTCGCCCATTTTTCCTTTTCAAATTCAAACTTGGGCCTGTTCATACTTGCTGTGCTCACATTTTCGAAAAGATAAATCTTGCTGAGGATTACGACAGGACAAAAGTAAATGCTCTGAAAAGTCCGACATGAATCTTACGACTGCTGGCAAAACATAAAAGTTAAGAAACAAAACCTCTTCTTTCTTTTCAAGTTCACCATGTTTAAGGTTTAGTTGGTCTCGTACTGTTTCCAGGAATTAGCCGCAGCCTTACAAACTCACATTAATCATCTCGTGATGACACATCGTCAGTGTACTTCGGGTCATTGAGTGTTTGGGGTCTTTATATGATCATACACCTTCATCCTGGAGACCCAGCTGGTGTTGATCAAGCCCTGACTTGGCCTGCAAACCTTCTGTATCCCACCTCAATGGGCTCACACATCGCTCGCCACCCATTTCTCAGGCCATTCGTCCACTTTTCCTCTCATTTGCCCTCCTCGATACGATCGTCCTGCTTGGAGGCTTCTGAGGTCAGCACCGTGTCCGGCCTTAAGATTGTTGTTTTCTGAGAATCTGAGCTGCTTCCCCAGATCAACTTTCAGCTCCCAGTCTCGGGTCGTTGCTGAAGTGAAGAGGTCCTGGCAACTGTTGCTCTCTTCTGAAAGAAATGGTCTTCTTCACTTGCAGAAGCTGATCGCACTGCAGACGGTGTAATTGAAGTAATAAACTTCAGTCAGTGACACAATGATGATCCTCTGTGATCACGAGTACAGATATGGACACGTTTATCTCTGGTGACTTGTAAAAAGACGTATATTATCTGTTTCAGCAAAGTACGCACTCAAACTTACCGGTAACTACGGACTAGATTACAATACCTGTTGCCATGAAATCACAGTCCACATGTCAGTGATCACTCAGCACGTTGCATATCTGAGAGTGATGTGTCACCTTGTTTCCAAGTTTTGAACCCGAATCTTCCAGTGAGAATATCAGCCCCTCTAAACAGGTCACTGGATGATGCTCTTTACACCGTGTGAGATCTGGAAGACAAGTGGGTATAAAATAGCATCAGGAGCGGCTGGATAATGATTTAATTTCATTCTCGGTGTCCAGCCACACTGCAGATTGTCCGGGGGAGCGGATGTGTTTGTGTCATTGATCTTGGCCATCTGATAAGGTAGCCCAGCGACAGGCTGTTAACCTCAAACAGCGAGAGCATTAATCCATTTCAAAACATCCTGCTGCTTTTCGCTCCGCTCTGCTCGGCCGGGCAGGCAGGAGAAGGACAGTACCGGACTTCTCCTCTGTGCCTTTTTTTTTCCTTGAATGCAAAGCGAAAGTGGTTTATGAAACATAATCAAAACTTCTGCCTAACTTTCAGACGTACATCATCAGTCAAACAGAATGAATAGAACTGTTTCTGTTCAGTCCAGGAAAATTAGATTTGTTAAAGGCTACAAGGTTTTTCATCTGACTTCAGCAGCGGTAACAGATTTAATAGAGAGAATTATTTTCGCCCTACAGCGGTTTACAGGCTTTTTGATTTAACAGGTCGTCCTGTTTCAAATGTTTACGACTGTAATGAGAGACGGTAGCTCTGAAAACCGTTTAGCTCGGGGCGTGCCTGAAGAAATGCGCCGGATTGGGCGCTAATAGATTTGTTATAAGAAGTTGCACTGAGGGAATTTTATCATTAATGGGTGTGTTTTTAAAAAGAGCTGAAGGTTAATGGAAAGTGCCTTAAGGCAAAAACACAGGATCGCTTAACATCAAGGGATGGTTACTAATGAATTCTGTGACTGATGTGCAGCTGTGAGATTATTGTATGTCATTAAAGGTGTGTGCCACATTTCAAAACACGGAATCTGATGTAACGATTTATAATTAAGCTAAAGTCAATGAAAGTCAACTGGATGACGGTCCAGGCGACAATTTGCGGGATTTGAAGACGTCAACAGAGCTTCAGCAGATGGACGGTGTGTATTTCGCTACAGGGAACGGAAATAAATGTGATTTTTCCAAACGAGAGGTCTCGTTGAGTTGCATTTGGAGTTCAGCCATCCAGCCAGATTGAAAATTTCACTCCCAAATCAAACCAAAACGAGATGAATTGACCCTCCAGTGGCCGTTATGATTTATTAATCTAATCATACATCCATTTATTCTTATTGGCATCGTTGGTAAAGTCACTACTTTTGTTTAGTTTGTCTTGTTCGTCTTTTTTCAGGCACCATTAGACTCCAAATTGCTTTTGTTGAGTGAAACATCTAAACAACTGTTGGATGGATTTCTATTATAATTAGAATCAGCTACAGTAGCCAAATATTTTTGCTCGTACCAGGAATAAAACACTGGAATAAACATACAGCTGAGAACAGGAAGAAAAAGGCGCGATGTGTAATAACTGTGGTCATCCCTGACTTTTCATCAAGCCCACCGTCATCTCAGAATATTTAATTTGTCAGTAATTCGTGACCTAATTTTTTAGCAAGGTTTTTCCCATCAACCTCGGCTGCATTCACTGCTAATTTGAATGCTTGATAACAGGCTTAACATCAGTCTGTTACCATCCACATGATGATTGTTCCAGCTATTAGTCAAACTCTCAAGTGAAATGTAGCTTTTGCTTGTGAAAAATGATTTTGATCACAAAATGCATGAAAAGAAACGCTTGATGTTTTTTTTTGGCAGGTGACGACAGAATGAGCACCTTTGAGGTCAATACCTGATGATCATATCCTCATTTTTTATATATTCATAATCATAGTAACTTGATACATATTGAAAGAATATTAGACCCACAATGTCTCCAAAGATCTGAGGATTGTAAGACTTGTGAAGACTTGAGGATCGTCCCTATTTCCACCAAACAGCCACATAGACGCTCACATTGTGTCTACACACGAACCTAAAATCTAAAAAAAGGATGCACTGATGAAATGACTTGACATGACATGAAATGCATCCACAAACACACCAGCGGGACTCAGTTATGTCTGCAGACGTTTAAAAACAACAATTAAAATGAATGAAATTAGTCCGTGCATCTAAGAAGCTGTTTGACTAATGTGTGCGTTGTTCTGTGTATGTATTTATGTTCAAACATCAAATTATTCACAACAACAATAATGAGGAGCTGCTTCATAGTTGGATTCTTTGAGCGCAGTGTGTTTTGTAAAGCAGCCCGTGCAGCCTGTGACTCATGTCTTTGTTGTCTGCTCGCTGCAGCTCTTGACAGCCGTGCAGTAATTATCTTACACTGCGTATGTACATCCTGCTTCAACCCGTCGACGCCTCCTGGTTTCAGTGAGTCAGCGTCAGCGAACACGTTTGGATGTAAACATTTGGAGACTCGTGTGCAGAACGGCTGTTAAAGCGCTCCTCACCTCCTCTCAGGCTCGGCAGGACGTCAGATCCGTTCTTCGGTGTCACCAGACGCCACGTTTGTTCAGATACTCTTGAAGCTGGACGTTGGAGCTGTTGTGTGAGGGGAGAATTCAGCGTATTGTGCCGCTCTCCGATGCTGAATATCTCCCTAATGTTATGCATGTTTGAGTGAAGTCTTGTTTACCTTCCACTGACACCTATTTTTCTGTGTGCCGCGCACAAGCCAGCCTGTTTGGCCGTAACGATTGGGGTGTCTGAGCATAATGCAGTTTGACCCGTTGCTAATGATGTCCTGACACTTGCTTAACGGAGCTCTACATGTGGATAACTGGCATCTAATTGGAAGTGACAGGACAGCACCTGTAGCTCTCTCGGCACAGTGTTTACCAGGAGGATGTTAGGGGCGACTGTGAGGGGGGAGGGGGACTGAAATGATCTGGCTCTGCTTCTCCAGTCCAGGTTTTTCTTTTGCACTCGCATTGTTAAACCTGTTTTACACCTGAGTGCAGCCCAGTCAACCCAATCGCCAGAGTCGAAGTCGGCAATGTACATTTTTTTCAAACCACAGATGTGCTGAAACTTTACATTTCTCTCTGTTGTAGCTGCATGTCTTTCTCTTGTTTTTATGGTCTGGTTGGATCATCTACCTGGTTTCGTTGCCACAAACGCGGCTGAAAAATGTCCCAAACCTTGTCAGAAGTAACCAGTGGTTGCACGCTTACATACTGTATGTTGACACGGCATCCCAAACGTTGGTCTCTGGCTTGGAGATGTCACGAAGCGTCCTTTCTGTGGCCGCAAATGTGGCTGGAAATGTCCTTTCCTGTCAAAAATATCCCGCTTTGTCATCAGTAAACACGGCTGGAAATGACGTCTCGTTAGAAGCTGGACATGTTGCAATGTCTCACCAAAAATGTTGTTGAGTTTTGTGCCACAAACAGCTAGAAATGTCCAGTCGTCTCATTAAAAAACACCCAGTTTTTCCGCCACAAACACGGCTGGAAATCTCCTGAAGTCTCGCCATAAATATCCGGTTTTGATGCCACAGATACGTCCGTTTAAAAATATAGAGTGTTTTCACACTTACAGGGATTTAATGCAGTCTGGAACAGCCGTCCTCCTTCTGAGAATCAGCTCATATCGTAAAGATAAAAAGAAGTGGCAGAAATGTATGACTCGTACAAACTCTAACATATCCGTGTTTTGCAGAAATGTGAACTGCCAACACTTCATCCGGGCGACTGGAGCTCATCATTGTCCACCAACAAGCGGCTCGAGTGGAGTAAAAAGTGGAGAGATCATCAGAAAAATACTCTTATGAACCACAGCGGCTCTGAAAACAGTGATACTGGAGCATGAGGCTGAGGTCAACTGGCTGCCATGAGTCACTGTAACTTAGATGGCTGAGGTCAGCTGACAGGGCCGCGGCGGTCACAGCTGTAGTGGTGCAGCTGAACCAAGTATAGACGACAGACTGTAGATCTGCTCTTATCTCTGCCGAAGAAGAAAAAGAAGCCGACAAGGTCAGCTGGACTAACTTGGCGTCCATCGATCGATGGAGCTGAGAACCCCAAATAGAACAAGGACAACTGTTGTCTGCAGAAGTCTGACTCAGGAGGAGAAACTCAAGCACTCAGCAGACAGAAAGTGCTGGCAGAGGGCGCGAAGCCGCCGCCGTTACCAGATCCCAACGCCGCGGAGCGCCGGCCGTTTGTCGACATTTTACTGCGGAAATGTTAAATATAATCACTTAAATACAAGCAAGTTATATTTCCATGCAGTGTGATGATTTAACTTGGCAATACATTTTGAAATAAGACGGTTAAATGTTTGAAATTTGTCAAAAAAATTGTAAAACTATAATTCTGGTTTCAGTTGTTTGCACTCTTTATTTTCAGCACATAAAAAATGAAAGCCAGCGATAAAAAACACCAATTTAAGTGGAAATGACTTGACTAGTGGAGAATTATTATATTTTTAGTGTGTATGAAGCTTCACTCTTATCTCATGTAGCTGCTTTACTAGTGAATTATACGATTTCCTGACTGACTGCATTGACTTCTACATTCATGGACAATTTAAGAACATGAATTCAAAGACACAAACTAATAAATAACAAGTCAACTCAATATCCTTCATCCCGGATTTTAGTAAGGGAACCTTTTTGTAGCGTACGAGGGATTTTTAAGATCATCCAAAGTCCAAATGAGGGAAAAGTGTTGAAGCCTAAAGAGCTTTTTCAATTTGTTCAAGATTTTATTTTACATACTCACATTTTTCTACATTGCACATGAAATGCTGCAGTAACTCTGGATACATATGCTGCCCAAAGTGGGTCGCACGGGCCAACGTTGGTCCGCCAGGTGTTTCGTACAAAAACAATATAAAAATGAATCCAAAAACTATTATATTTATTATTTCTCGTAACCTGAGGACGGCGGGCAGAGGGACACTTTATACAGGAAGTCAGTCAGTTAAGGGAATTTGGGATATGAGTCCCATTTTGCATCGTAACAGTACAATTCTATAGGTGTTTGCTTTTGGACTGTGGCCGGCTGTTAAGTTTCAGAAGTTTATCGTGCCATTAAAATAAAAGCCAAAGAATGTTTTTTTATCAGTTTCTCAGCCTCACAGCTTCAAACTGTTTCTGATATTGACAATGAGGTCGAAGTACGCGTGGATGTGCCGCAGACTCGTCACTAAACCTCAGGTCACAGATTACAAATGTATTTAAACTCCTTATTTGTCAGCATGAATCAGTTTGTGTCTTTTAAATAATACATTCTTATTGGAGGAGAACCAGGACAGCGTTTATCTCCGAGACGACAGGAGTGACGGCAAACATTACTTTTCAAAAGTAGCCGGGGGGTGAAAGGAAGAGAAGCAGAAGTTCGGTGGACATTTTTCCCTGATCAATAACAGCAGAGCGGCGGCTGAAGGTTGTTCCGACACTTTTGTCCATCAGCGCCGGCGACAGCACCTTTAAACTTTTCTATTTCTGGAAGCTTCCATCTCTGCCGCAGCCCGCTCCATAAAATGAACTCCATTTTTTCTCGCTGCCTTTATCACCCCTGCCCAGGCATCTCAAGGAGTTAAGAAGGAAAAGAAAAGACTCCATATTTTTTCTTATCCTCATTAGGCGCTAGCAAAGAGCCCCTTTTTATTCTCGCGGCCATCCCCGCCTGCCTTTGTCTCTTAAATCTGTCTCCAGGCCAGGCGACGGGAGCCGTGATGGAGCTGGTGCCATACAGGGTGTGATCTTCCCCGGCGATACTGACGCTCTGAAATAGGTACTTCAGCAGACGGAAAGGGAAACGAATGTGCTTTTTGAGCTCACACATCCTGCGGCTCGGCATTCACAGTCACAGCCAACTTAATTTTCGGCAGGAATGGCGACTAATCAAGTAGCGAAGGCATCATTTCACATTTTAAAGCTCATTTCCGGAACCTAACGCACCTATAAATTCTGCACAGGCAGTCACAATTCTTTTTCTCGTTTAAAAACGTCAGGAGTGAGTTTGACTGTCGCGTCCTCGCAGACGTCTGGATGCAGCAGAGTTTGGCAACATAACAAAGGTTGAAAAATTGAGGTGATTATATTTCAGCTGCAGACGGAACGATTTCAGAAAAGTGTAGAATTCATCCCACCGCATTTCACGATGTTACTTCCTATTCCAGCGTCTTTATCTGAGAGCTTTAACATGCATATTCATAAAATGTGACCAACTGTTTGAGCTGAAACTATCCGGCAGTGAACGGAGAAGTCTGACTCGCTACAGTGTTACAACACTCTTCACAGGTTTAGGTTTTATTCACACTAAACACATCTTCCCCGACTCAAAGTCTGAGCGCAAGGTGTGAGGAAGCAGTTTAATGAGCAGAGGGAGCTGTAATGTGCCGTCCGATAATATAAGGATTGCACTGTGAGGAGAACATTGTTCACTGTGAGAACTTTTATTAACTTTTACGCTGACATTTTACTGCAACTTCTTCCACCGTGCAGCAGCCTTAATAAGACGAGCGTCCCCCCCTGTGGGAAGGCTTCACTTCAATGCATCAACCAATATCTTTGATAGAATCATAACTGAATCAAATTATTCTGTGTAATGAACAAATGTTGTTGCTGCGCAATTATTACAAACCTCTGCAGCTGTACAGGGATCGTTAGCACGGCTAACAGGATCCAAACTCTGCAGATAAATCATGCGTATTTTATCTAATTTCATCAATTCTGTCAGTATTTTCTTTCCCATTAAAGTTACTGGTATTCTGCTAGTTTGTCTGTTTTAGATGCATTTAAAAATTGATTTAAAGAGCAGAGAGAAAGAGTGTTTCAGTCATACAGTGACTGTTACTGCACAATTCTTCCTGCTTATTTTGAGTTATCATTGTGAATGCTAATGACTAATAAATGTAAATAATTAATGCACAGTTTGTGATGATGTCAGATGTAGTTTTGCTGAAAGATGCTTTGACAAACCTGCACTGCACCCGACAAAATCAGCCTTTAGTTGAAGAGAATCAAACATCTACCCAGATATTTTCCAAGGGGTTTGTAATTAGAAACAAATTAGTCACCGGTATGAATGTTAACTAAGTAGTTCTCTGCAAAAACCCCATGTAAGTTAAAACTGAACCTTTCTATGTGTTGCAACTTGTCACGACGCTGTGCTTTATGCTCTGGTCAGGTTTCAGCCAAAAAACACTTGGTTAGGAAAACATAATGGTTTGGCTTTAAAGACGTCGCGATAGATCGTTCAACTTCCTGTGACAGATTGCCAGTCTTGGTCGGCATTAAAGGGGCTGGAAACGTCCCCATGGTGTCCGAAAAAATGTGACTGTGTTCGGCTGTCCTGTTGGCACCACCGTCCCCTTCACCCCCTGATAAAGATGGCTAATAACTATATAATGACCAGTGAACACAATGTTCAGTTCAAATGTCAACCTTGGACGTATCCTGGTAACTGAACTGACTTACAATCATCAAGTGGACGGAAACAGGACTTCTAGTTTGTCGTCTCTGCCGGCTGAGTGATGAGGCGACTGTTTGCTAACACGTTAGCCACAAACACTGACAGTATTGTGCTGATTGTGTGTCTGTCAGCTTGTGTGCTCTTGAGGCCAAAGATTGATTCCTGCACCTTTTAAGTAAACAGCAGTTTTGTCATTAGCTGGACTTTGTGTGATCTTCAGTATCATTTCTCCACGCTGGTTATGTCAGAAACCATAATGCTTGCGTCGACTTGTCCACACAGCTTGACTTTATCTTCACGCTGACCCTGAATCGGTGGAGATTGGCCACATATCATCAGTGAAAGGTCAAGGCGTCACACTCGCTGAGTGACAACACGTAAATTACCTTGTGTTTTTCCTCCAGCTGAGTTTGATGCGACCTGTTGGACTCGTGGAATAAATCTTTCGGACGTCCCATTGATTGATAGCAAAGCAGCCTGTTGAGATGCGATTAAGTGTGTGAAACACATCAGATACAGGCCGTTTGCCCGCAGAGCCCTCATGTTACGCTGAGTGTTGTTGTCGATACTGTAGATGAATGCGCGGAGATAACCGGCGCGTGCACGACTCTGTGTCTGAGTGTCGTGTTTGTGCATGCGCGTTGTTTTCCATTACAGCTCGCGGCGTGGCCGCGACCCATCCGTCAGTTCAAAGAGCAGAATAACCAAGAGTGACATTCAATTACGGTATGCTAATGTGTGTTCTTTATTTATTTATTTGGGCCTCGCCATTCATTTACTTAATTAACAATTTTGGACGTGAGCTATCATGAGCAGATTGCAATATTCTCTCCAATAACAGGCCATAATGAAATATATTATTAGCAATAAAGTTAATGGAACAAGCCAAGTGAGACTCCTCATCACTGCAGGATGGATGGCAAATTAAGGATAATAAAGGGAACAAACAAAGAAGACAGGCTGAGGAGAAACCTGCTGCAAAGTATTGTTTAAGATTTTTCCATGAAGCGTGTGCCGGGTGTGCGCCGTGATCCACACTCGTGTTGTGTCACTCTGATGCATAATGGCATCTACATTGTCCACTTGTCAATGGAGAACCTTTTCTCCCGCGTTGTTATTGCAAATTGGACCTTGTTCTCAATGAAAATGTAATTAGACGGCTAAAAAGAGGGAGCTGGATGTTTTGACAGGCCCGACTGAACTCAAGAACGCTTGAATGTAATTAAAAATATTCAGCTGGACCGTGCAGCGGCTGGCATTCGCTTGGAAATTCTCATTTGTGGTTTGATTGTTTCTGTGATGTGCTTCTTATACAGTGATTTAGCTAATCAAAGACAGAGACGTCCTGCAAAAAGAAAACATTTGATGAGCACGGAGCTGAATCCGGACAGAAAGCGTCCCAGCAGCCTTGAGGGCGGCAGCAGGTGGTTAGAACTGAACCGAAATCAGCGTTAAAATATGACGGGGGAAGTGAAACGTCACGCAGGACATCTGATTTCTATTACACATCAGTGTCCATTGGCTAGTCAACAATCTGGCTTACTAACATCTTCCATCTCCTGAAACAGTGTCGAGCATTACGCTGTATTTTTAGAAGACTAATTGGACCGGCAGGAACCCGGCAGCAGCGGGTCTGCGGACCTCTGAGACCAAACAGGACACAGAGTAAGAAGAACCTGTCTTTGATGTTAAGATGTTACGGTCTGAAACCGACTGAAGTTCAGGCGAAGCCTCGGGGCAAAGTTTCTCTTTAACAGTCCGGTTACGTTCTCGCAGCAGAGCTGTTGACCATCTGCTGAGAAAATAAGAGCAGATTGGTTCAAAGCGTCCGAGTTCACACGAGACGTCTCAAGACAAACACTCTGACTTCAAAGATAACCGAATCAGGACATGATGTAATCCGCTGTTATTTCATGTCAACTCTGCAAAAAACGTATCGGTTAAAGGAAAAGTCCACAAGACAGTTGGAGAATTCTCCAAAACAACTGAAGAAGCTGAGGAATTAAACATGAATGAATAAAATGGCGCCTCAGGCATTATCTAAGTTGTTGGAAGCCATAAGATCCCACATTTATTTGTAAAAAATGTTATTTACACCCTCAATCGACACTTCCATTTAAGATTTTGGTTATAAAAGTCTTTTATTATGTGGGACAAGCTGCACGGAGCCATTTTAATGTCTTTGGCTGATTTTAAAAACATCTCCGTCCACTTCAGCTGTTGAGGAGAATGCTGCAACTTCACTCGACTTTCCAGTCGGCGCGGAGGTGAGTAGATAATGACTTGAATTTTCACTTTTCTGCTAACACGACCGTGCATGAATAAATGTCCAGTTTCACAGCCTCTTACAGGCAGGTTGATGGGTTTGTTGTTGCTGCTAATCACAGCCGTGATTTCTGAGGGTGCTCAGCCAAACCTGAGTTGACCTGGAACACATCCTGTCAATTATCGACCAGAGCTTTTTGAAAAAGGCTTTTTTAAAAACACAAACTGAACACAAGAGGCTGAGAGATACAGGAACAGCGACAGGTGCTTTATTGTTAGTTGCATTATCTTGTCACCTCTTGAAACTGTGCGTGTGTGCATACAGTATGTGGGCATATATGTATGTATATGCACAATCATGTGAAAGCTATAATGCAAATTTAAGATTTTGTGTCATTGGAAGCAGTTTGTCAGATTTCATGCAGCTTCCTCTGTAACCTCAAAAGGGTTTACACTAATTTTTTTCACACATGCAGCCGAAACGTGACCCATTTACACACTTTAATGTGTAAACTTGGCAGAATAACCCTTTAAATTATGTTGTATTTCAACACGGAGCTGGCCGTAACTTCATTTTTACCCAGTTTTAGCCTCACAGTCTTCATCTTTTGTGCTGCAAATCCTTAAATCAATGCTCGATGTGAGATCCTGGAGCTGCCAGTTCGTCCAGTGATCGCAGAGCATTCACTGCAAAAATGGATATTAGTTTAAATCAGAGAAATATGAAAAAGCTAGCTCTTGATATAAAACAAAAAATAGGCCAAATGATGAATAAGTGTCGGGATGAATTTACGACCTGAAATGTGGCCACGTACACTCCTGATTTCTTTCATGAACTGGCAGCGACGGACCTCCTCCCCTCGTTAATTTAGCGACTATTCAAATATTTGGTCTGACAAAAACTACATTCCGCTCTCATTGCCTCTCCGCCCCCGTCACCTTGTCTCCGAGCCGGAGCCGTACAGTATGAATAATGAAAGCAATGATCTCCGAGTCTTCCCGGCTCTCCTGCAGCGACCAGGAGCGGCTCCATTAAAGAATGAAAAGGCAGGTCTCTTTTGTTGCTCCCAGATCTCCCCATTATTAAAGAATCCCATTAAACGACAGAAGAAGGTGACTTTTCCTTTCACTGCGATGACACATGGAGGGAGCGAGGCCCCTGTCAGGTCAGAGATGGGGGGGGGGCGCTGATGAGGCCGGCGAGGGGGGGTTTCGACCCGGGAGGAGAGGAGTTATTGATTGACTGAGCCAGCACTGCGTCTCCTGCACTCTGTCAATCACCTAACGGACTCTTTTCTTAGTTGTTCTCTTTTCTTGTGGCCACCAGTGATCGCCCATTTCCAGAAACGCTCTGTGCCGAGCCGGTGCCCTCATTTAACTTCATTACTGCGGCGCTGACAGCCAAGGCGGCGAGGGGGGACGGGGAGCATTCTTCGACCCCGCGTGGCCGCCATCTCCTGGAGCCACCTGTCCTGCCGCCATCTATTCTCAACCCCCACCCCTCTTTTCTCCTTTCCTTTCTGTCTTCTTCTTCTTCTTCTCTGCGGTTATTCTGTCTCTGCCTTTCGCCGCCGCCCTCCCCCGTCGAGCCCACAAATGTAGCTCAGCAGCATTGATAACAGTCTGACAGACCACAGTGGAGGGCTGGCATCGGCTCCCTCGCCCCCGTCCCTTCATCGACGCCTCGCCTTTCTCGTCAAGGTCACCCCGCTGCCAGAGAGGGAGAATGTCAGGCTGTGAATGGAGGCTTTCACCTGCCACTCCTTGTTTCCTTACAAAAGCTTTCTTGCACCTCGATGATGGCAGCGGTTTGATTTAGCGCCGCGTGTCTGGGCCAGCAGCAGGAGAATAACACCTGATGTGATGCCACGGACGTGTATGACGGCGTGGGATTTATTGATTCTTGATGTCCTGATGTCAATATTTTCTTGGCTGGACTTTGTGCACTGTAATGTCAGATTTAAGTCAGTTGTATAATAATGAAATGTGTTGGCACTGCAAGAAGGAGAAAGGTCTATTTTTAGCTCTGCAGGGGAGGTTTTGTCTTCACCCGTGTCTGTTTATTTGTCAGCAGGATATTTACAAAAACTCCTGAACAGATCTCCACGAAACTTGGATGGAGGATGAGTCTTTGGTGCAGACCTGAATTTAGGATTTCCTTCTTACTGTCAACATTTTCTTTAACTTCTCTGCATGAATCTTGATGAAAAAAAACTGTTTTTAAGGTGGCTGGTGAGTCTGAAAGGGGACTTTGGATCCGTGGTGGAAGTATGAGCTCCTACGTGATGTTGCAGCGGTGTAAAGGACACATGACTTGATGGAAAATGGGCGAAAACGTTCAACATCAATGGTCGTTTGAGCTCGATGTATACTTGTGTGCACAGACTCGGCTCCTGCAGGGTCTACGGCTGTGGAGATTATGTCCGCTCCATCCTCAAAACACACATCAAGGCTCAGGGACAAACACATGGAGACCACAAGGACTGATTACTCAGCTTGGCTGCAGATGTTTGTCTCTGAATGATAGTGGACCCGACACATTCCCTCCCTTTAATGGCTCATCTTTTATTGTTGACCCACCAACATCAAGCTATAAATATCCTTCATATATGGGCATAAACACCCTTGCAGTTCCTTTGCACTCTATTACTTAATATGTGCAGCAAAACAGCCTCAGTGCACGTCTCCTGTTACTGAACACTGGAACATCCATCGTCTTAATTCAATGTACTGCTTGTTTCCTTTTTGCAATATTGCTAGTTGTTTGTTTTAGGCTTGTTACTTCAGTTATGTGGAGCATTTTGTGCTGCACGCTCTCTTGGCCAGAACTTCCTTGTTAAGTACATTTTCAATCTCAATGGGAATATTCCTGGTGGAATACAGGTTAAAGTATTTTTCCATTGTTGTCCTTTCCTGCAGTATCTTATAAAGATTCTTGTGCATGTTAAAAGTCCACATGCCACTGAAAACACTGCTCCTTAAAACACCTCACCACCTTTAAGTCCATGACTTTGTGACATCACACTACGTACCTTTTGCTTAATTGATGCCTACAGTGGCGAGCTTGTCACCCAATAATTCATTCAGCTGCTGTGTTGTTGTAAATGATGCTGGATCAGGCGTGCGTGAGCCGACCAATCGTAGGAGACTAGATATTCAGGAGGAGGGGCCTTAAAGAAACAGGAGCTACAACAGAGCATTTCAGCATAAAGATGATCCAGTTTTGAGCGTGTCAAAGAAAAACGAACTTGAAAATTAGCATAATATGTCTAATTTAATAAGAATTAATTAACAACAAATTCCGCTCTTTCTTTCCCTGTAACGAGTGTCGTCAGGAACGCGCCCTCATTAGGAAGCGTGCAGCTCACCTCAACACAACTCTGTGGTTTTTTTCCTTTTGTGCAGAAGCTGTAGTTTCTGTGGCCTCTCCTGAGAATGTGCTCTGCCTTCAGATATTTAACACCTAATTTCAAACCAAAGTGTCTCGCACCTTCGGTTGTAACTGGCGAAGGAGAAGTAACACTTTTAAGGCAACGTGCAAATTCTATCTCTCATATATATACGTGGCGGTACAGAGTGTACTTCAGCGAGGCTCAGCGATGAGTCACAACATATTCACAGCAGAGCCAAACACACGCACACATACAGAACTGAAGAACACTTTACACTCGCTTTTCTAAAGAAACATCCAAGCACCTGACCTCAAAACAGCCCCGTCTGAGAGGAACGGGAGCATGAACTCATTATAGTTATTTATTTCCTTATTTACACTAACTTTATTCATAGAAAATACTCAAAAAAACACGCTGAAAAACAACCTATTCAAACAGCAAACTGCATACAACTGTATAAACTCGCATAACTTCCATGTTCAAGCTGAAGAAAAACTGTATATATTCTACAAACTGCCAGATCTGAAGTGACGTCGGCTACGCGATGCGGCAGGTCATCAGGTGTTGGAAGCTCCGAACTGGTCGAATGAGGTGTTGATTAATAGGTCAGAGTTCAGCGGCCATCTTTAGTCACGTGCAGCTGCAGTTTGATGGTGTTTTGCTTTGAAATAGGGGAGTTGTTGGCTAAGAAACAGCACCTGTGATCGCTTTTTGTCACTGTTTCATCATGGAATCCTGTGTTTCAGGCAAAATATTTTACATAAATGGATCAACTGAATTTTTAGGAATAAACATTTCATAAAAACACTTTATGCATGAACCGAAACACAAGAATCTGAGCTTTCTGACAATGTATGGAATTAAATATTCACATGCATCAACTGCATAAAGTTTAGAGAAGAGGTCAACATGAAGCCGCTGATGCTGCTAAAATTCTGATCACTGTGTTTTTTTCCGGTGTAGAAAACATTATTTTATGAAACAGCAGCGAGTATTTTGTCTCTCTCAGTGAATTTTTAAAACTGTAATCCTAAAGACACTCTGTTCCTTTTATACGCCCTCTAAAACTGTCATGTTTTTTCATGCGGCTGTATAAAAACAACAGGCTCATGTGTCTCCACCTGATCTCACTGCGACTAGCTGAACTCTTAAGTGAACCTGCGATCCTGAAGCAACACCTCGCAAGCTGAGTCCTGCAAGCACCGGAATATATCTGACAAACCGGCTCGCGCCGACAGAATGCTGTTTGTTGTCTGCAGTGAACACAACATATGATACAGCTGCCTGTTTACAGCAACATCACATCGACACCTCACGTGTTTACATGTCCGGTTTTCTTCATGAATCATGTTTCATGTTTTCTGAGACGGTTTGTTGTCGATGCTGCTCGTGAAAATAAATATCCGGAGAAATAACAGGCTGCCGATGATGAAGATTTAAAGGAGGTAGTAACAAACATTAACACTTTGTCATCATGTCGTAGATTTGATTTGACGAGCTTAAATGAAGCGGCGTGTTTTCCTTTTTCACGCATTGATGAGGAGCCTGAGAAACATCGTTTTCTGTCTCTAGTTGAGTCTTGTGGACTCTTCGCATGTTCTCAACTAATTGGAATTTGCACACCTGCTGATAATCACACTAATGACCAGAAGCTGCACGCTTCCCCCCGAGCAGATCTGAACACGGGCTGCTCGGAATGATAATTAATAAAAATGATTTAGGCACAATTTGTATTATTCTGGTGAAGATACAGGTGTGTGTTTTCACACAGTCATCAATGTGACAACTACAAGCCAAGGACAATTATACTTACTGCCTGTTTACAGCTTTACACATGTATCACTTCTGTTTCTACCTGCTTATATCACAGTACTGTTGAACCATCCAGGTGTTAACATGCCAAACCACGTCACAGACACTGAGACGCCTCACCTGCCTGTGAAAACAACACGGTCTCATTCTGTGATCGAGCTGAGCCGTAACGAACATGCAACTTTTGTTTACATGTCCAAAATAAAAGCTCCAAAGTTACTTAGTTATGTGCAGGAGAACATCAGGGTTTAACCTAAAATATCTGCTTTCTTAAAGTGTTACTGGCAGGTTAAAGTTCTTATTAAACTCATAACTACGTTAATGCGTAACCTCATCTGAAAACCACAATTAAAGTCACACTGCTGGGTATTTTTACATTTTGGCGCCCAAAACAGGTATTTTTACCCAGAACGTGCTCTTTGTCTGTCACTAATCAGGTGGTTTTTGTGCGTTAACATAAGCAGACAATAAGTGTGAGTGTTGTGATGAGAGAAATATAAGATTAAACCTCAACAAATGTCAACTCACAACGTAAAGACACATTCAGTTTAAACCTGCCTTTGGTTTTACAGACGTACTGAGCTAACATAATGATTGGGTCCCCACAAGTCACTCTAAAGTCTCGTTTCTACATCATTTCCTTGACACACTTGCCGTGTCTCAATTCGGGGTCTGCATCCTTTGAAGGACTCGGCCTTTGCGGTCTTGGAAGGTGAGTCCTTCAGAGAGACCGTGTTTACCGTGTCAGCCGTTGTTACATGTGACGGTCTCGCCTTTGGATTATTTCCTGGTTCCGTCACCAGATGTTTTACCCTTACGTAGCGATTTCTGCCACCCAAACCAGCGAAAGCGGCAATCTACGGCATGCGATGTTGCCATTTTCTCTGTTACTGTCTAATTTTTTGAGCATGGACTTCAAATAATCCTCTGAAGGATGCAGATGCATCTTCAACGACCTCTGCAGCAGTCGTCCTCTCGTTGTCGCCCCCTGCTGGTAGCAAACGTCACACTCACGCTGCCGTCTGCAGGACCTGTGGGTCTGTTATTACCATCCGTTTAACTTTAATGTTATTGTACTCTATTCTATTTCAAGTAAAATACATTCCTTTATTTCAGCCTCGGCAGTATTCCACGTGTTTTATCTTAAAAATCTCATATTTACCTGCAGGATTTTGTCTTTTCAGACGTGTTGTTGGAGGGAGACTAATGAAGAATTTTATTGCCGGCGACTTCTTCACTGTAACTATTGTTCATCTGACAGTAAAGAGCTTGAAACCTCTTCAGAGCCTACTGGAAAATGTTTTGTGTTCTGATTATAATTCTAAATACTTGCAGAACAAACTATTTTCTTCTACAGCACAACGATGGAGCTTTTTTCCTATTCTTACATCCAGAAGTGACACTGCAGTGACCCTGTAAGAAAAGCGTCTCTATATATATTTTTTAACTCTTCAACAAACGACGGCAAAGTTTCCTTCTTTCCAAACTGAATTTTCTTATTTTTCATCTCCCTTCTGTCTTTCTGCCTCGTTAGCAGTTCTCGTATGGTTCATCACATTTTTTTCTTTCGGGGGTGACTCAGTCTTATCGCCCTGATTCATATGTTAATATGTTCCTGTGACGACCCCCCGTGGCTCGCAGGGAGAGCTCCAGATCTTTCCTCTCCTGTCGACAGCAGCCGAAAGTCACCGTGAAAACCGAGCTTCATCACTTCTTCCACCCGCTAAATTCTGTTGACCCATCTTTTTTTTTTTTTTTCCTGGAGTGGGAAAATGCATTTTCAGGGATAAACAATCCATTGAAATGTCACCACATTCCACGGAGAGTCCCAGAGAGCCGCGTCCCCGAGCCGGAGGGACTGGCATGTTGACGTTAGACATTAAGCAGCGTTTCATACCGTATTATGGTGTGACAACAGCATCGTACGACTGCGGCTTTCTGAAATGCCATTCTCAAAACAGTGGGCTATGAAGCATATCATATTGATATTATATACTGTAGATCACAGCCCGACTCCACCAGCAGCTACCGGGGAACCACAGACAGCTGCACAAGTTTAAATCATTATACGAATGTTACAGTGACGCAGACACAAAGGCACTCGACAGAGTGCGTCTGTGATTCAAAGCTGAAGCTGCTCGCTGAGAAATTTACACGCACAGTTAATGAGACCTCTGCAAAATGTGGCGACTTTTCTTCTCTTTCATATTCTGTTTCGTGTGTGTGTTCCCGTCGTCGACACGCAGACTGTCGTAAACAGAATATCTGTCTGTGTCTAACGCTGCATTGTTAATGTGCTGATGATGTGCTCTTAGAGAGTAAGAGTTCCTGTATGAATCAAACAAGGATCTGCACTTTCTTCTCGCATCTTACTTCTAATAATCTGTGACCCAGTTTTCAAGATGTGAATGAAGACGCCAAAAACCTTAAGTTGGTCTCGATGGCCAGCTCAGTGAGTGAACTGGTGAATGAAAAGCACATTTTGTCGGCTGAAGTAGGAAAGTGCTTTTATGTGCTGTCCATTTTCCATTCAGGTGTTCCTCATAAGGCCGTCACACTTTGTGTGGCCTGAAGAACTGGCGATAAAACTATATCTGCAATATCTGTTGATAGTCAAACTCAGCTTCAACTCTCAGCTTTTTTTTCTCTTTGTCAAATGAATGAGAGTGCAGGGAGGCGGAGTGAGAGTCTGTAACCACAACTGTGCAAACGTGTACATCAAGAGCACTGAAACCAGCTTTAAATGCTGCGTCTCAATTCAGAGTCTGCATCTTTCAGAGGAGCATTTGAAGGCCAGTTATGTCACAACGCTGCACCAAGGCTCCTCCAGATGCTCCTTCTTTTACCTCTTTTTGGAGGATGCACCGCTACGATCCTTCGTGGCCTCACATATCCCAAGATTCTTTGCATGCCCGAAAAAGAAAGAGAGAGAGAAAATGGGGACATCATGTGACGTAGATCGTCACTTTCGTTCGTCTGGGCGGCAGAAATCGTGACGTAAGGGTAAAACATGATGTGACGGAACCAGGAAATGCTCCAAAGGCGAAACCGTCCCATTTAACAACGGCTGACGAGGTTAACAAGTTCTCTCTGAAGGACTCGCCTACCAAGACCGCAAAGGCCGAGTCCTTCAGAGGACGCAGACCCTGAACTGAGACACAGCAAACGTGTAGAACCAGCACTTACTTTGATAAAACAAGAATGTAAAGGAATGGAAATAACTTAGGAAGCTATCTATTATTCACACGGTGTTATATTAAAATCTATAAATATCCTGGTTATCGTCAATGCCAACATATCACGACACCCAGTCGCCAGAATCTTGGCCACGGATACGTCCAGATTCCCCTCCAGCGCAGCGACACACCTTCACTGTCAACCTATCACTTTGTTGCTGTCTTTTTTTTAAATATGATGCTCATTTTGCCTTTATTTCATTCATTTAGCTGTTTTCTCAGCCGCCCTCCACTTCCCCACCAACACCCAGTCTTTTCAGCTTCACGAGGTTCATTTCATCAGCCTGTCGGTCTCAGCAGTCATCAGCCACCAGGACCAGGACCAGGACCGGTCGTGGACTGAGGGGATTTTCCTTGCTACTGCTCAAATCTCCCTGCAGATTCACAGACTTTCGGACAGGACTTAATTATCACATATCGTCGGCTGTAATATTGCAGAATTGTCTCTCCTGATGGAAACGATTTTGTTCTGCAGGATCTTTTCCTGAAGTCGTCTCTCCTCCGTTCACAGCTGATTGTTTTCAGCTTTAAGTGCAGCAGCGTCTTTATTTCCTTTGTGCATTGTGGCAAAATAGCTTTTCTCCTCAGCACACTCAAAACATAAAGTGTTTCTTTAGTCTGCTCGCTGACCGTTTTTAAAAGAGCACTCATTATTGTGTCACCTTTCCAGTGTGAACTCCCCGCAGACTCAGACCTGCTCAGAATTAGCACGCCGTGCAATCGGGAAACAGATTAAAACCAATGGTGCGTTCAGATGCTCAATGTCACGTCGTAAAGTCAATTTTAGAGTTTATCACCCGAGGTTGACCCTCAAATGGACGATAAAGTGTGAATATCAGTGGGAAATTACTACGAATACGTCCATCATTCACATCATTTTGAGTTTGTCTGTGTTTTTTTGTTTGTTTTTTAAATTTGCGTTGAGAAACGATTGATAGAAAACTGGTGAATAGTCTGACAATGTTCTCCGTACATGTCTGCATCATTTCCCTTTTTCTCTGTGATGTTCTGTGATAATATTAAACCTTCTAACGAGAACAAACAGCGAAACAACCTGAACGCAAAAACTTGTGAGCTACAATGTGACTCCATGAACTTTTCACCACCTGGACGTTCCATTTAATAACCGAGATGCGAAAGCTGCTTTTTTCTTCTTGTCGAGCACGAACAGAACAACACTTACGTCCTCCAGATTCAGCCAGTAGACGGCTGCAGAGTATTTATAATCTGCCTTTTAGGGAGCCTTTGAACTGAAACCGATCCTGTCCACCCATTAGGGCGGCACTTTACACACACTTGAGAGGACTAGCGGATGAAGCCCTGAATAAGGACACAGCTATTACCACTTAATACCTACCAAGTTGGAGGAGCGAAAATAAAAAAGGATTAACAGCTGTTTACATCCGGCTTAGGTATTAGGGTTTTAGTGGGGTGAATTCTTGGTGTGGATATAAAAAAAACAGGCTTTTAACACTTTGAACCGAAGTGCAGGTTCCTGCAGCATCACTCAGTGTCAGGATCACCAGTTCTATCCTGTGTGAAAGGCGTAGCGTGATGCTCAGTCAGGGTGTAGCTGCTGGATGTGCCTGCTGAACACTGTTGTACTCCTTCACCAGTACAGTATAGAGGAAGCTACAGGACATTGTGTCATCTACTGTACTCATGGCAACACAGACGCTTAATCTCGTGCTGAGACGGACTCATATAATCACTTTAATCCGAAATAGACCTCAGCTGGAGCGCTGTAAACACCTGCATTACTTCTCTGCCTGTAAACGCAAACCTCTTTTAACCCGACGCTCACACAATGATTTCTCATTCGGAGGTATTTGGGTTTTAGGAAAAAAAAGGCAAATGTGGTTCAAATGTGAATTCAGCTTCACTTGACCTCCAATTAGCAGAACTGACCAGTTTTTCTAATCCGCCGCCCCCGACAGCGACTGTTCGCTCGTAGTTTAGCAACCAGAACCGGGCACAGCAGGCCTGTCAGGCTTTGGATCGCTCTGCATGATGAAGCAGGTTGCATGAGTGCAAGTGATGAGTGTACGAGCATGTGTGAGGAACGGATTCAACCGTGTGTTAACTGCTCTGATGCAATCGCTGGCATGTGCCGCTAACTAGCTCGCTACCGACCGAGGGTGGAGCCGTCGCAGCTCGGATGTCACGGTTCAGTGCGTTTTGTTGCTTTTTGTTGCTGCTCCAAACATACATTTATGTAAGATGTGTCCCTATTATGCACAGTTACACCACTTATGTCTACATTTATAACTGAGTTGTTTCATCTGAGGCCAAGCAGCACATTAGATTCAGCTCAGCTCGGCTCATTTGTGGTCCCAGGAACTTGTCTCGATCTTGTCTCCTCAGCTGATCATCACAGTGACGGCGCGTGAAACTTTCATGACATTATATTCAGCGCAGCACAAAGACGGGAACAATGGAGGAAATCCAAAGAGATGTTCTTGATAACCGTCATGTGGATGTTTGTTGCAGCGGCAACAAGACAGATGACTGCTGCAAAAAAAACAAAACTGGCTGAGGATCCTCTCTGACCAAATAATGGTCAGTGATAATATCTCCTAATTCACAACCTTCTGCAACGGAAAACCAAGAGAGAGCAGCTCAAATCGACGTACCCTGCAGTGGAAATGATGCTTAGCTTGTTGGGTTTGTTTTTCAGATGAACCTCTTCACAGTTGCATAACCACCGTGTATCTCCCCACTGCCTGCATGCATTCAGAGTTTAGTTCAACATCATCCACTCTGGTTGTGTTTTCGTCTGGTTCCACGGCTTTCATCTTTGGACCTCCTTTGTATTGGGTTCATAAAATGTCAGCCGGAAACAAAGAGTCAGTGAGTGACAGTGTTATCAGCTTACGTTAGCTTAATTAGCTAGCTGAGGGAAGCTGATAGAGTTTGTCAGCAGCGATTGTTAATTCTGATGGCAGAGTCGGCCCGGTTTTGTTTACTGTCTAAACTCAGGGACACGTATTGTTTGAAAAATGACAACTCTGAGCGGTGAATCCACGGCTGCTGTGTGAGGACGTGAGACTGACGGGTGTAGTGACGGTTGCAGAGCAGGAGGAGGCGAGCGGTCAGTCGTTGACATGATCTGAGTTTTGCTGTCAGTGTTCGAGAGTCAAAACCAAAACATGGAGAACATGTTGAGTTTTATTTTTTAAATAAAAACTTGTTGGATGACTTCTCTCCTCTGCACTTCTCATTATCCACAACTCACTTCCATCTCGCTGCTCTCTCGTTCCCTCACATCTGTTTTTCCTTTATTTTAATTTGCATTTTTATATCATCTCATGCTGTATTTCTTATTTAATATATTTTATGCATTCAGTCGAGCACTTTGAGTTGCCCTTTATAAAACATGTGCAGCATAAACTCTCCTTAATTTCAACCCACCGCCCCTGCATTTACAACCGCATGTGTTAAACTTAATGCTGTGCGATGGAGCCAAAGACAGTTTCACTTTCAACATCGGCGGACTCGTTTTGCCTGTGAAGACATCAAATAATTCATCTCAGCTGTATTGAAATATCCGAACCGCTTCATGAAATAAATGTCGGATGAAAACATGGATGTAAATGAGATAACAACCAACAACGGAGCTGTATGACTTCCACACATGCAGCTTTATTCTCGGAGCTACGTTTCCTGACTTTTGTTCACTTCATCTGCGTTTGTCCTTGAAGTGAGTTCCTCTTTCCTTCACACCATCTCCGTCTGGCTGCGGCTTCATCGCCCTGAGCGAGTCTAAGTAGTCGGGGGTTGAGCTAGTTTCATCCGAGGTCACCTCGCCTCCATCCGAGGCTTCTGTTCCTCGGAGAAACCGTCGGATCCTGCGAAAGAGCTGCCCTGCAGTTTTGATTAGTGCTGGCTCCGCCTCCACAGCGTCTCCTCCGGGGAAGACGATAAGAATAAAAGCAGCATCATCCGACGGCTGCCGACGATGAATGTCATCAGAGAAAAGTCGGACGCAGAGAGAGTGGGAATAGAAAGAGTGAATTTGTTCTCCACTGTAACCCTGAAGCCACAACCCTGATCGAAGCTGTGACCTTAATACACAGACGCATCATAGTGCTGAGAAACCCGGTGGGCAGGTTTTAAGCTGCAGGACTGTTTCTAAATGCCACGCTCGAGTGCCAATCATACTTACAGCTCTGAGAATCACCTGAAATGTGCCGTCATCACCCTGTGCTTTGCTTTATTCTCCTGGTTTTGGAGAGTTGGCACAAAAGAAAAGATCAGTAATTCAGTGTAAAACTTCCTGCTTCACTGTTTTTTAAAATCTGCAGGGAATAAGACAGGGGAGCACTTTGAGACTCTGCTCTCCACAAATCATTATCACCCAGCTTTAATTACCAGTGCTAACATAGAGAGCGGCAGCAGCTTTTTATTGTAGCTAGCGTAAATTAGGTTTGAACTCGACAACCTCGTGCTCAAGGTGGAGAGAATACAGAGTGGAGGAGAAGCCTTGTACTTGAAAGGTTACATGTTTTATCAGGAGGAGCTCGCGAGCAGGCTGGGATTGATGCAGCGTTCCTTCTCCATCTATCAGAGTGCTTTTGGGTGTTTCATCAGTGTTTAGTCGAGCCTTCTATTACTCTGTGTGGCCTGATCCGTCTGTACGTCACAGGCAAACCACCTGGACGCTGCTGGCTTGGATGTTGGAAAATCTTCCTACTAGAGATGCACACTTTGGGGATTTCTGCAGGTAACAGCGATACGTGCACGTACTTTTCTTCAGCATCACGGCCTGCTCGTCCTTGAAGTGTCGACTTATCGCCCTTGTCCTTTTCTGGCCGATGCAGGTTTCTCATTTTAAAGCCTTTATCAGCTGATAATGGTGACGTAAACCAATCTATCACGTCGGGCTCTAATCATGATGATATAAGTGTTTATTTTCTAAACTTGTTCTAATACTCGTCTTTACTCTCTTCATCGTCATTTCCACGTTACTGATGGTTATTTACCAAAAATCTCATAGTGTTGTGAACGCGAGTCAAGGTATTTGGGCAAAATGTATTGTGATGTTTGATTTTGTCGCCCAGTCGGAGCATTAATGGAGAGCTTTTGATGTGATTTCCAAATATCAAGATATATCCTATAGTCCAAATATATCACAATGCTATTTTAAAGCCCTGCGATGACTTGCTGAAATTATTATGAGTCCCTAGTTTGTTCTGAACAAAAGGTACGTATGCAAAACATTCACTGTCATTGTGTCCTGGTGTCCCAGCATTTGTTTTAAAGTGACCGTAATCAATATTTTAACAATAACAAAGTAAGATAGGACAATATTTTTGTATAGTATTGTTGTTATTATGTTTATTGCTGATGGAAAACATACGTGACTGTCATTTTTGTCTTCCATCTGTGTTGGTCTTCCTTTCTCACATCTTCACTGATGTCTGCTGGAGATTAATTGTCGCATGTTTTCTTTGACTCAAAGTATTTAAGGCGACCAAATGAAATACATCGTTATTGTGAATGACGTCACAGGTTTGTCTCAGCTCCAACATTGTTGGAAACATTTGAGATAATGGAAGCACACAAGTCACCATAATGTACACGGTAACAAAAGATCTGGTTGTTTCTCATACAGAAATGTTCCATTTTATATCTTTGAAATCCCAAAATACAAACAACCGAGACAGAAATGCGGTCGTTTCCAGCCCTTAATGTATTGCAGGTCTGTGCCACTCCGAGCTCTTTCCTGTAGCTTATCTATTAAGTAAATTAGATGCCAATGGTAAATAGTTTTATTTTTACAAATGACAAATGACCTCAGTGTGCAGGTCCTTTACAAAGCCAGTGCGCTGCGTAACACAAGATGATAAAGGAGGCTGTTCTTGAACGGTACCCAGTTTCTAAATGGCCAGCCTGGTCGAGTGCATCATTCCCATGTCAGGGAACAAACAAATAAGATGAAGTGCTCTCTCAAAGTCAGTGGAAAGGACAACCACACTGGCTCCCAACAAACAATGATAGATGAGCAATACATGATGGTGTGGGCAGAAAACAGGGGGGAGCGTTCAATTAGTACAAGGAGAAATGGCAGTTTAACGGTACGGCGAGAGAAGCTGGCAGGCATTAAGAAATGCCAAATTGAAAACGCATACATCTCAGATAGCTGACAACCTCATTCCCCTTTCCAAATTGGTCAAAAATTTATGATTTTCTATAATTGTTCATGTTTTGACACCTCATATTTCAATCTTGAACATGAATGAGGGGGGAAAGTGTGCTCGAGGGATTTTTCCCCCCCAAACCCCCAAAAAAAAAAAAAAGTAGTTTAGGGTGCTCCCGAGCGAAAAACTTACTCTAAATGCTAAAAGGGTGAACTCGCCCGCACACTCCTCTCCACACTCACCTCTCAACTTTGCCACTGTGCTCCAGGATTTGTGGCCCACTGGAGGCAGAGTGCTCAGCTATTGTGAAGAGTTACACCTTCAAAAGCACTCTGAGCTTGGACTCATGAATATTTATACGCTGATTAGGCGCCCTGATTTATCAGGCTGCGACAGAAAAGGAATGATGGGTCTTAAGGAGTTGAGGCACGAAGGGAGACAAAGGTATGGCTCTGTTAATGCAGATCCTCCGCTACACATTACGGCCCGTTAGAGACGACTGGTGGCTGTGCAGAAAGCTTCAAACTTCGGCTTTTGGGAAGTTACGTCCGCTGAAGGTGCTTGTTGTTTTACCTCTGACAGGCCGGAGTTGTTATTCTAAGTGTCTGACAACATTACAGAAATAATTCCTGCAGAGAGAAAACACCGTTCTAACCAGAAACACACAATCATTCTCTGAAATCTCATGAGGTTAGCGGTTACAGTTGTTGCCTCATCTAGATATCAGTCGATATCAGTTAAATATTCAGCCGTGGTTTTGGAGAGAGACTCTCGCTAGCAGATCCTTCGAGGTAAACTCCACACTCCAAATCTCTAAATCTGCGTCATCTTCCTGCAGCAGCTCACCTCTCGCCTACAAGCAGAGTCTTGACACCAGCTGTGACAGAGTGATGCTGAAGATCTGGATAAATGTGATGCGTGAGCACGACTCCTAATAAGCGCAGTTGAAGGACCGCTTAAACTCTGACGGCAATGAGATGATCACGTGGAGGTGTGGCGTAATATGATCCAAGGTCAGCTAATTAACTTGGAAGAGGAAGGGAGACCAAATGTAAATGATGAGCGAGCATGAAGAGAGTCAGTCTTCCTCAGACCAGCATCTTTTAATCTTTCATTAGCCCTTTTTAGATAGAAAAGGCGGCACATTTGCTCCAAGGTAAGGGCGGCAATTTGCCGGCCCGTCTTTCTAAAACCGCGGCGTAATATTCCTCCTTTTCCAAAAGCCGCCTCTGAGGTAGCCGTAAACATGTGACGTGACGTGAAGCTGGCAGTTGGGCTGTGAACGGTGACATAGAATTTGTCTTCAAAATAAGAGCTTTACATTGTACCCCACTGGAGTTTAGAACTGGGTTCTTAGCGGGGGGCTTTTAATTTGAAAGTAGCGACCATCCTTAGCTTTCCGACATAACATCAAGCTAACACAACAAAACAGCTACAGAGACCGAGGAAACGCTGCATCTCCTGGATCTCACCGGCTGTTCAGTTGTTCATTTTAATGTCCACGGATGAAATGAAGGACTGATGCTGTTATCAGCTGTTTCCTGGTTTTAAAACTCCTCGGTTGTGGGTCGCACAACAGTGCAGGTCATTGACACCGCCGCCCACCTCACCCACGGGCCGGCACATTTCCGCCTCGGTTTTAGATAGCAGTCGAGGCGGAAATAAGTGTACCCTCCAAGGTGGAAAATCGGCAGACCACAACAGACCCCCAATTTGCTGGCCAGGACGGGCAAATTGGCGGCTCGGTGCTCTGTCTAAAAACGGCTATTGTTAATCTCTCATTGTGATGACATAGAAACAAAAGTAGAATTACAGCATCCCGTTGCAAAGTGATCTACCAGGAAATGGTTTGTTTGCATGTATTTAATTGGCCACGACAGCACTTGAGCCAGAGGCCTCAGCCATGGCGTCCCCCGTTGCATCGCCACACTGTTGGTACAACCCAAACGCCAGGATAAACGATGGAAATGTCCCAAGGTCTCCGTAAAAGAAAGCCTGATTTTGGCTTGAGACGGTCCTCTTTCTACGAAAAGTAGCCGGTTTTCATCGCCACAAATACAGCTGAAAATGTCCCCACAAAGTTGAACTGCGGTCGCTCGCTTGGCAGCGTTGTGGCTTGTAATAATTTGACTTGAAGGACAAACTAATGGGGGTCAAGCAAAGCATCACATCCAGACAGCTCTGTAGTTTATAGTTTGGAGGTTCTAATGAAAAAATCCCGACATTAGTGACCTGAATCTGGGAGTTTTTCACAGTTGTTTTTGCTGTTTCTGTTCTTTTCCTGTTTGCTTTGAACCTCTTCTCCATTGTAAGTTGATCTGTGGGAAGGAAAACCGCATCGGAGAGCAACAACAGAAGACTGAAAAGGAATTAGTTGGCGGACTGTATTGACATTGAAATGGTCACCGCACCATCACCGGCCCTTTCATACTGATTGTACCATCACTCACGGTAATCCTCTGAAGAACTACTTTAATACTTTTGCTCGAATGGTTTTCAAGACAAATCTTGTCACTTTGACTTGAAGGATATTCAAATCAAGTAGCCTAACAGTAGTTTCTTCTCTGCACTAATGATGCTCTCTCCCCGCCGCTGAACTTTTTTAACTGGGGGGTAAAGAAAGATATACTTTGCAAATGAAAGGACATAACATTCCTCTTTCAATAAAGCAGTTTGGTTAATGAATGAGCCCTCATCATAATAGAGGGATCGGGACTCTAATAGTTTCTCTCCAATACTTTATAAAAAAGCTACTTGATTATTCTGTGATCCGTCCATGACCCCGACAGCTCGCTCATTGTCAGCTGATTTATTATTCTCCAAACAAAACAGTCATTCTGCTTTTCTGTTGAGATATTATTTCGGAACATCTCTGTTTGTCGAGCTGTTTCTACAATTCTTGTTTTTCTGGTTTTTGCCAAGCGCTTAATGTCACAGACCAAAAGTATTCTTTCCTTCCAAGATTACTGGAGTACATGTGCAGATTATAAACGTCTGTTCTTGACTGGAGGCTGTTCGATGAAGAGAAAACTTGGTTTATCAATGAAAACAATCTGGCTAATAAATGATCTTGCACATGAAGCGTGTGTCTTAAACCTCTCTGTCACTGGAAAGATGAAAAAAAGGTGGATCAGATCCACACAAACGGAGAAAAATGGCACATTTCCATCGTATTTTCTCCATCGTTTCCAATGTTTGAGGTTTTTGGTGTCTGCCGCTCTATTAATTACGTTGTCTTGCTCTGCCCTCTTCTTCTGCGATGGTTTAATGGCACCTTGGAGAATTAGCACCACCAACTGTCTGCAGTTTTCTAACATTTGCATAACAGAAGTAATTGAAAACATGAATTAATTTGTACTTTTTCTTGCCAGTTTTCTGGATATTTTGATCCGAAAGTGTTCGCTTAATTTGGATAGAAACCTCACTTTTCACATCGAAGTGGTTTCGTTTGCATCTCGCTTGACAACACTACAATTTTCCCCAAATCCTAACCAAGTACTTCTACTTTCCTAAAAAACGTATCTTTTATTTTAACAAGAATTTAGGTGCTAGTAGTTCATCACTGTCATATTTAGCTGTGCTCATAACATTAGAGCGAAGGATGTCCGTGTCTACCACTGAAGTATCTCAACAACACCTTTATGGATTGCTATGAAATTCTGTTGAAAACATTGCAATTCCCAGAGAATCAATCTCACTGACTTTACTATTCATCAGCGCCACCTTAAGTTTGACACTTGAGTAAAATGTCTCAACTTTTGGACAGGTCAAGTTGGTACGCACATTAATGTTTCCCCAAAACTTTGGTCATCCTTCAACTCTTCGTGTTGTCCCACCAACAGGTCAATTTTGCGGTGACCAAATACCTGAAAAACTACTAAAATTCCCATCAACAGCTATAGTTTTTGTAACAAGTTATATATATTATATATGATAAATAAAACCTGCTAACTATCAACATGTTCATTCCAGCATGTCAGTATTTGATGAGTTGGGAATGAGACTCAGAAAGCAACTTTTCTTACGAACAGGACCTTTAACATGTTCATCATGAACCTATTAGCATGCTGTTTTTAGCATTTTGCTGATGCACAAAGTGTCCAGTTCAAAGTGAAGCCAACAAATAAGCAGCTTAAACCTACATTCTGTCCAAAGTCCAGAAGGAAGTGACACCACTGGTTCCATGTAAGCTTATGAGAAAATGACTCTACTTCTCACTCACTCAGTGAACAGTTTCCTGATCAGTTTATGGTTTTAATCTCTGGTCTCAAGACTTCTTAAATAAAGTTGATTGAATAAAGCAAGGTATGTTTAAGGGCGTGACATCCAATCAGGATATCCTCCGCTGCTCTGTCCTCTTCTCCAAATATGGTCATCTCTGGCTCCAAAACCGACAGCCTCAAAACCGAAGTCCACAAACCACTGAGCTGACAACCATCTGACAGAAGAGAACCTCTGTCAGACCTCCACGCTGTCACTGCTGTGGTTTTTGTTATGCGAGCACTCCAACACGTGTTCATTTCAGTCAAAACATGTTTTTCTGTTTGTGTTTGTGAAATATAAACAGGAAGTGATAGACAAACTCCGGAGGTTAAATCAGCAGATAAGCCGAGCTGTCTAACGAGGACGATAAATCCACAGCGCGCGTCATCTGAGGGAAGCAATCAAAAGACCTCCGGCTCAACTCCACGCCGCCGCAGCCGCCATCCCTCGCTCACCTTCAGCTGCCGTTTTGTTCTTCATTCATGTCGGGCCTTCCACCGCCGGCCCGGTTGACTGACAGGTGAGATTAAGCACCCTTTGAACACTATCTTCTTATTGGAGGAGCAGCCTAAATTGAAGCAGTGTTATTTCATGCCACCTTGCTGAGTCAGTGGGAAAGTGGGAGCAGGGGGCGGCACTTCTCCGAATGAATAAAGAGCTTTTCAGAAGGGAAGGGTGTTGAGCCACATCTCAAATACATTATAGAATAATAATGAGAACTGTACGGGGGAAGAGGAGGGAAATTTGATTAAAAATGTTTTTCAACAGCAGCTGTGCTTTCGTTTAATCTCTGAGAGAAAGAAAATTATGACCTGGAAAATGTGTTTTTGGGGGGATTTGCAGAACAAAAAGACAGACAGTGATAAAATGTTTTTTTTTTCTCAGTCCAAAACCAAATCGAAATAAAAAGCCTAGATGATAATTTAAGAAGAACAATACAGTGAGACCGAGCACGTTCATAGTCTTAATACTCGTTGACCCAGAATGACCTTCTGTTAACGCAACCGGTCTGTAAAATCGATTACAGTAAGATTTAACTTGAATATCACTTTCTGTAATTAAAAACGACGTCAGTAGAACAGTTGGGTGGTTTTAGTTAAAATTCAGTCAAGATAACAAATTACACTGACGGTACTTACCAGTGTTGTCTCCGACTGTTTTATCTCTGTGAATACAGATGCGGCTGTCACAGAAATCACGTCACGCTTCTCTGCATCAGGCTTATTTTGTGGAGATTATTTTAATTTTTCGTCTCTTGTCTGTAATTAAAACGAGGTACGCTCTCTAGAATTTTCTGGCTGACAGACTGGACTCTCCTGTGTTACTTTACAGTGACTAAATATCCTGTGGAGAAAAAAAAGAGGAAGATTAGCAGGAGATAGATTTCGTTTGTTAAAGCAAAATGAATTAGATATATGAGGTCCAATTTGAATTTCGCTGGCCGTTGTTGAGGTGTGACGACCAGTGAAATTTAAATTGGACCTTATATATCTAATTCATTTTGCTAAAAGAAATGAAATCTATCTCCTGCTAATCTTTCTTTTTCAGGAGTGCCACCTGTCAGCGTGAAACGTATGTAAGTTCAGTTGTAAATGTACCAACATTCATTTGCGTGTCTCTCATCGTCCAATCACCTGCCGAGTATTTCTTGCCACCGCTTTTCCAGATGGTCCTGCATAACAAACCTGCACATTAAGTTAATAATGAATTTCACCTTAAACAGTTGTTTTCCAAATCTGCATTCAATTGTCCTGCAATACATTCCAGTCTGTTTTCTGATACTGTGGTAAAAATATTAATTTGTATTTGTCTTTTATGCAAATGTTGACGTCCTGAAATTTACTGCAAACGTTTTCCGGTCCTTTATCGTGGTTTTGCTGATAATCACACATTGCTTTCAGTCGGTAATCGCTGACATCGCTGAAAAAAAATATGCAATTAAGCAACAGAATGTGCACAGAAGAGCAAACAGCATTGTTAATAGGTGGTATAAGAGTTTGGGGGATGTGTGCATTTCTTGAAAATCCCATCTGTGGGAGGAATAGATGCAAGGCGACAGCCGGCTGCACATGCTGTCTGCTCCGACACAAAACTAATCAGACAGCAACATCTGTAGAACTGTATTAATTTGTGTATTTACATTTCTGCAATTGTCCTTCGTTAAATAATGTTTTTTGCCAGCGCCGCTTCACAAGCACAAATGCACTTATTCTTGCCTGGTATTTATGTCATCTTAAAGGGAAAGTCCACAGATTTTACAGTACTTCAAGGTGTGTTTACTGGTGATGAACTTTTGTACTACAAATGTGTTTGTGTGTGTGTAGTTGGATGCATTCCATCAACTGGGATGTCAAAAACAGTCATAGTTAGAGTCTGTTAGAGCCGATATTGTTGAAATTGAAATCCGGCCCACTGGATGCAGACTGTTGATGTCAGCCAATAGCCGACTACTACAGGTGACATTCTCCTCCCATCCTCCATCTGTATGTTACGACACCAACAGCCTCTGAGCGAGGAACCCTCCCCTCAACACTGACCCGGTCGACAATGGTACAAACTTAGTGAGCGAGCAGCTGTTACCATTTCCTCCCGATGTCCAAAACAAGTTCCCTCTGACATAATTCTGCAGGGGCTCCATCCATTTTTATTTCCACATTACACGGTGTGTTGCACATCTAGAGGCAAAAGGTTTCAAAACTAATGGCAAAAACGATGGTCATAATCGTGTGAGGAATGACAGACACCAGCTCGTAACAGAGAAAAGAGAGAGCGCGCCTTTCATTGCGTGAAGCAGGCGCACATGTCAAATTGTTTGTTTTGGAAACTTCAGAAGATTCAGACCCTCTTAGACCGTCCAATAAGCACTTTTATACAAACTGACCCCATAATCCAGCGCAAGTTCTCATCTATGAAAGCAGCTTATTCCATATTTCTGTTTCATGTTAGGTGGCGGAGGAGTTTGGGGATGGATGGTGTCTCTCTTATTGTCACCCAAACCCAAACCTCACCACATTGTCGTGGTTAAATATAACCAAACGGCGACAGTACAACAAAGGTCAAGCACGGCTGTCGCTACCATGACAACCATCATCAGGAAAGCTGTAATCTGTGGCATTTTACCGAAACATCCGCCTGTAATCCCAACCATCGTCAGCATATTACAATATCATAATGACGTGCATTGGCTTAGCACTCTCCGGTGATTCCCAATTAACTCTCCAGTCAGAGGATTAGGTGAGTAAACATCA
>CAEMYA010001160.1:424708-435648 GCA_903131615.1 Diplodus sargus
ATTGCTTTCAGTCGGTTATCGCTGACATCACTGAAAAAAAAATGCAATTAAGCAACAGAATGTGCACAGAAGAGCAAACAGCATTGTTAATAGGTGTTATAAGAGTTTGGGGGATGTGTGCATTTCTTGAAAATCCCATCTGTGGGAGGAAGAGATGCAAGGCGACAGCCGGCTGCACATGCTGTCTGCTCCGACACAAAACTAATCAGACAGCAACATCTGTAGAACTGTATTAATTTGTGTATTTACATTTCTGCAATTGTCCTTCGTTAAATAATGTTTTTTGCCAGCGCCGCTTCACAAGCACGTTAGGTGGCAGAGGAGTTTGGGGATGGATGGTATCTCACTTATTGTCACCCTCAACCCAAACCTCACCACATAGTCGTGGTTAAATATAACCAAACGGCGACAGTACAACAAAGGTCAAGCACGGCTGTCGCTACCATGACAACCATCATCAGGAAAGCTGTAATCTGGGGCATTTTACCAAAACATCCGCCTGTAATCCCAACCATCGTCAGCATATTACAATATCATAATGACGTGCATTGGCTTAGCACTCTCCGGTGATTCCCAATTAACTCTCCAGTCAGAGGATTAGGTGAGTAAACATCACATTAAAGAGTGTTATTGTCGCATTAAACATAATGTACATACACAATCCCAAACCTACACAAAACTGAAGTCTAAGCCCAAAACTAAATAGATAACCTTGTGGGAACTCGTCCCCAGATGGCAGGAAAGTCTCCTTAATGTGATTCTATAAGTAGCTGTTTGTCCCCAGAATGAGATTAAAACACACGCACACACACACACACACACACACACACAGCTTTTGCATATTAACACCTGGGATTTGCCTGCAGCAGCCTCAGTGTTCAGCTGTCAGCCTTGCTGAATAATTCCACCGGACAGAATTGGGGCTTGAATGTGTTGTTCAAAGACAAATCGCTGGTCATTTTTTCCGAGAGATTAAAGAATGATTCTGACACCTCGTCCAAACACATTCTCTGAGCCGGTCGCTTGAAGCGCAGCATTGATCATTCCACACTCTGCTGTAGCGCTCCTCGTCTGCAGTCCCTCACCGCGGACGGACTTCGATCTGTACGGTTTTTTTACGCTTACTTCCCATCTGTGCTGCTTTTCAAATGTCACTTCCTGCCACAGCAGAAAGATTTCAGGTGTGTGGCAAAAAACAAAAAACAAATATGACCTTAAAATTCCCAATGTGACATTTTAGATTTTTAAAGCTACATGGGAAAAAGAAAACGACTCTTCTGTTTCACTCGCTCCTAATATTGAAAAGCAGGCAAATCCATCTGGTGTGGCATTTCAGTGTGTTCGGACCCAAACAACGCTGTTCCCTGTGAGTTATTAATTAATTTAGGCCATTCATGTTCCGTATTTAGAGGGACAAATACGTACGTAAGTATAGAACATTCCTTGAAGGATTATTGCCACATAGAGGATTAGACTATTTGTGGTCCAAACTAATCTGAAAAGCTTGTTCCTTGATGGGCTTTAATTGCAAACAGAAACTAGCACATACATTGTACATAAGAAACATAGAGAACTATAACACATAACAAAGACATTCAGGCTGGATGCACTGAACACGTAGCTTTACTTTTTTGTTAAGTTTTGTTTTGTTTCGTTTTACTTCATTGTAGAGTGCTAACAAAATGTCTAAATAACCTCTATAGAACAATTAACGAGTCCTTTTGAAATAAAGGGATGAGTAGGCAGACAAAGGGACCAAAGTCTGAGATATTATGAGATGAGAGGAATAAATGTTTGTAATTATAGGCTCAGTCATATGAAACACAGCAGACTTATACCTTATATAATGTGGCCTTTTCTCTGCCTTTGTTATTTTAGTCCACAGAACGAGGAATGCGTGGTGGGATTCAAGAATCTAATCACGCTTGTCTCTCATGGATTGGATGTTCAAGCATTTTATTTCCTCAGTTGGAGAAATAAAGTGGCGCAGCGTCTGCTCCGGCAGCACTGTGGGTACGTGCAGCTGAAATCTGCTCCACAAGTGTAAAAATAGTCCAGTCCTCTATTTAGATATTTCACCTGAGACGTGCCGTCCTCCTCTTTCATACAGGAAAGTGTCAAAATGTGTCAATTCTTGTTAAATTAAACTACTTGTGTACAGGAAATTAATCTCACTGCCCTCGTCGCTGAGATCTTGATCACCCACTCGATCTGCAGTTGCTTAGAAACATTATCTAGCACACTGTAGTCTGTAGATAAAATATAGCCATTATAAAAAGAAAACTTGGTGCAAAGATGATTTTCCACGGCACTCCACATCTTGTTTTTCCTGCAGGTGTAGCCGGGAAGACAAAGCGTTGACTCAGCTGCAGATCAGCGCTGCGTACGTTACACGTTTAATGTAACCGAGAGTCTGCAGCCACGCCAGCAACTCCGCGAGGCTTCCAGCTAAATGCTAATGCATCTTAGTTTAGCATGTTAACATTTGCTAATTAGCGCTAAACACAAAGCACAGCTGTCACAGTCCCACCTCTGTCAGCCCCTGTGTGAGAGTGCGTTCCATTTATTTCTCACATGTCTCCTTTCAGTGTGAACGCTGAGTGTGTGCGGTGTGTTTAGATCCTCTCGCTGAATGCCTACACCTGTGTGTGATGTCATCAGTGGTGTAGAGCACACCTGTGGAGGGTCCTCGTCGATGTGAGTTGAGAGCCGAGTGTTTTTTCTTCCGTTTTTCGTTGAGAATGATCAGTTTCTTTTGTGAAGTCGCCAAAACCTTGTGTCAGCGGCTGCGGCGGGTGAATGTGGGAACGAGCGGGAATTATTTTTTGACGGTATTCTGGTTAAAGCCTTTCTGATGATGGTCCCTCCTGATAAAATGTTACAGGATCTATAAAGACATTGTGATTAATCTTAGATTTTGGAGATCGATCTCACAGCTGCTGAGTAATTTCATCAAAATCCACAAATGTCAACGCTACTGTAGACATTTTTCGATGGTGATTAGATGCTGGTGGTTCCGAGGGAAAGTCGGGCATCATCAATGTCAGTTGGATTCATCATCAAGACCGTGATCATCTCTGCTGGAAAACCAGCGTAGACCAGCTGTACTGAATTCATGGCGATCCAATCCGACTCACCGACCCTTATGTTTGCATATCTCAACATTTAGATGAAACCCTGTGAACACTGACAACCTCCGACTCTGAACATACATTTGGAAGTACGTTCCCACTAAAACAGTCGTGTTTACCTCGTCTACATGCGACACCGACCTGTTTGAACCAGGCAGATCCTGATGATTTGTGATTTTGATTAACACACGTTGAGTTTACTGAGTTTACTGCAAAGCTCATTATTTCCTGTTATTATGGACTGTCACACACACACACACAACAAAGTTATTTATTTTTAAGATAACATTTTATTGACTCCCTGGAGGGAAATTCATTACTTGAACTAATTTTCACCTTGATTTTATGGTCTCACACAATCAGAATGTGTTTATTCTGCAGGCCTGTTTACAGTGAACAGGTTCCTCCTGCAAGGAGGCGATAATGGGAAGAGAAAGAACAAATATCCTTTTCATTATTCTGACTAATTTATAGAAAAACACACATCCCAGCCTCTTTACGTAAACCACAGCATCTCTGGAGTTGCGTCTCTCCTCTGGGCCTAAGAGACGGGTTAAACAGCAGAACCAGGTTTTCAATACGTTGTATGTTGATTCTTCCTTTTCTTCCTGCGCTTCTTCAACACTATTCTGAAGCATTTTACAGGAGGGGTTGTTCATCTATCACTCACAGTCTGAGCTATAAAACATTTTATATCACAATAAACGTCCTTCAGTATCAAAAGCTACAAGTCAAAGTGAATTCTAGATATATTTACATGTTCTGTATGTACTTTTATATACCTCAGATAACGGGTCAAGTGATTATCGGATCCAGCAAATCAGATTTTTTTCTTTTTCCATCCAACTGCGATAAAATGAATTTAAAAATGAGCAACTAAGTAAACTAGTAACCGAAAAGTCAGACTTGAGTAAAAGTGTGGATAATATGTTAAAATATTCCCGCACTTTGAAAGGTTGAAATATGAATATTCATTTCCACAGAATCCTGTACCAGCTTTGTTTTGCTGCACCGGTTGATTCGCGGTGCAGAGCGGTATCAGACCGTGGGATGTATTTTGATGTTAACCCCTCTCCACCAGGAATATGGAGTCAGCTGTTCTTCTTTACATGTGAGCAGCAGGCAGATCAGAGGGGCGCCTACAGAACTGAACGTTTCGGAGCGAGTACCTGCGAAACAAAAAGCTTTTTCCCGTTTCATCGCCGCAGCAGAGACGAGCCCGGAGAGCCGGAGTCATACAGGCACAACGGAGACATATGTTTCTGTCAGACGGCGTTAGGTTTGATTCTCATGGAACACAGATGCCATTAGAAGTAGATGTCACAACGTTGCTGGATGAATCGGTTGAGGCTGCAACAATCTGCTGACTTCCATCCATCACCGGCCCCGTGGAAACTGGGAGGGCGCCGCGGATTCACTGTGCGCCTCACTTCATTTCTCCAGGCGTGGATTTGGAGATCTTGATTTTTACCCTTTCTTCTCCCGCTCGACATGCCCTTTCCCTTCTAATGCAGCTTTCAAGTCGCACCTCTCCTGTCTTTTTTTTTGTTTAAATCATTCATCTTTCTGTCATTTTATAAATGCAGGATGAAAACTGGCGATGGAACTTTAAAGTAACTCAACAGAGGACGATGCACGCTGCGAAATAACCTGACGTGACTGCTGATGAAAGTGGATGGAGTCCTACAAGCTTCTTCTCTCAGCACAGGTGATAAGATTTCCTATGCATCCAATTAAAACATGTTTACATCGAGAGCTGGCACTGGTTAAATCCCTCCGACTCACAGAACCCACAGAACCTCATGGAGATCCCAAAATACCAAACAGGTGTGGTGAGGTTGTACAAACAGACCCGGACCGACGTTTAAAAGCACCAGAATAAAAGTCCTGGTGGCCCTCAGTGTTGGGCTAGTGTTAAAAAATACTAAATCGCATTGTATTAAGTAGTATTGTTGCTTGAACTGCCCATTACGAGTAATTTTAACCCAAAGTATGATTTTTTTGGTGTTGAAGCAAATATTGACAATCTTAATGAAAGTCCAAAAGTCAAAATATGTAGCTTTATTTTTAAAAGTCTAAACTGGACAAATGCATACATGCTAACTTGAGGTCTTGTGTTTGGGCAACCATAAGCTACTTTATTGGATATAAAATCAGAAAACTTGATGTAAATAATGCGTCAGAACCAAAACAGCGCCGAATAAGAGCCAAGAGTTCAGAGTGCAAAAAACAAAAGCAGCTCGCAGTGTTTTGGGTGATAAAGAGGCAGGTGATGGAGTCTGATAGCCAGCTGCTCCTGCTTGTAAAATGGATTGCAAGAAAAATTAACCAAATGGCACACTGCAGTCTGGACCGCTCCGTTCTGTATGCAAATTCTTAACTAATACGTTCCAATCACGAGCGGGAAAATGGTGATTTTAACTTACAAAGTGTCGTTTTTATGGGCTTCTGTCTGGTGAGACTGAAGTTTGACCGAAACTCAAATTAACAAGCTAGTCTGTAACTTTTTCTTGTTCATTTGTCGGGTGTGAGGCATTAAAACCTCCGGGGGGGCCACCGGCAGGGCTGGCACTTTCAGTCTTGTTACCGTGTACATGTGTGCATGTTACCAAAAAAAAGAGAGAAAGAAATCATGTCGTCTCACCATCTGCTTCTTCTAATTAGAAATCTCACTGTTTCTCATGAAGACACGTCTGCGCTGCACAAAGAGCCACACAGGAAACCTGAAACAAATGTGACCTGCTGACGTCTGATCTGCACGGCCGTCACCAAAACATGATTATAGGGCCGATCAATAACACCCAGTTATAACTGAACCATAACGTGTTTAGTTTAGAGCGTCACCACCTCCTGTGTCACTGCTTTCACTCAGATAATATCACAGAACTGTACAATAACATGCAAGCTAATTATCACTAACAATGTGAGAAATGTGCTGCTTGCTAACTGAAACCTGCAGCCTGAATGCATCGATGGTTGCTTGTAGTAACGGCGCGTGTCTGGAAGCGAGGAGATACTGTAGCTTAGCATTTAGCAGATATTATAAATGCTGCATTGTAACAGGAAGTGTATATTTTGAGAGTTAAAAAATGTGCTTCTGGTATATTCTTGAATCCCAGAAACACTGTGTTGAACAAAATGAAGAGGTTACAGCCTGCTAGCTGCCCTGTGAGGCTGTAATCAAGCACAGCAGTGCTTTTAAAGCAGGGGAGTTATGAGAGGAGCTGCAGACCACAAGAGAGACTTATTTCTGTTGATTAGTAAGTAATATTAGTTATATGTCTCATGTTGCTGCACCTGCTGGTAGCAAAGTTATCAACTTGCTAGTTTTTGATTATGAGCCAAGTCAGCGGCTCGTTCAGCCCTTCATTATTTTACAGCTAGCTGATATTGCCTCTGGTTCAGCTTACGTTAGCTTAGCATGTGACATGTTTACTCCATCCTGATACAACATCTTATATTGTTCCATCAACAGAACCAGAGATATCGCCTTTTTTCTGTCCATACATTCTTCTTCCTTTTAGAAACTCTGGCGCCGCCACAACATACAAGATTTATCCACCACTTTGTTCTGTCTGGTAAGCAAGTTGGAGCTTTTTGTGCAGCTCTGTGCCCTTGATGATACTCCTTTTTTTTTTAAATGAGAACAGCCCAGAATGTTTTTGTTTTTTTTCCACCTGCAGCAGAATCACAATGGTTCCTGGCAGGCCATTGTCCCGTCCTGGCACGCTGCTGCGGCGCACTGTGCAGACAGGTCGCTAATGTGAGACTGTATTGAACGTCGCGTTCCAGCGGGGACATTCAGAGGTCAGGAAGACTTTGAAATTCAATGAATGTGGCTCCAGTTTTTCTGTCAAAATTGAATCAGGGCCCAAGCCGGTTACTTTTACCTTAATTTGATGCTGAGTAGAGTGCAGAGACAGCTACTTCACCTCCAACAAATCGTCAGGAAGAAGAAAGCTGAGTGCACTCCCTTGATTGTGTCTGAAGCCGTTTGGGTCGACGGCCTCTGCGTGATCCATAAACTGAGCTGCTTGAGAGGAAACATCAGAGAAATTACAAGGCTGACTGGTGCGGTACTTTAAAACGTGAAAGTGCGAAAGACATTTTTTATAGGTCAGCGTCAGACATTACAACATCAGCCGTTATCCTGCAGGAAAAAAATGCGTCTGCTCCCTCCGAACAATTCCCAATAAATAAAAAAGTCAGAAAAGTGGTCGTAGGATGGCGGAGAGGAATTATGTCCCCGTCAAACGTCCGCTTGTGTTAATTCACTCAAGCACATAAAAGAGCTCTAAAGGCAGAGAAGTAAACAATGGCTCCATGAGAAGCTCTTTTAAAGACGCGACATGTTGTTCCTCCAATCTTTGGCCCTTATATCTGACAGCTCGCTCAGAAAAGGAGAACTTGGACTCGTTTTTATCTGCTGCCGCTAGTTCCCCCCACGGGAAGACGTCTGACCTTGAGTGGAACAAAAAAAAAACTTGTGAGAGATGTAAATGAGGAAATCAGCTTTTTTTTTTTAAAAAGTCACAAACGTTCTGTCAGCGTTGTATTCTCTCATCTTTGGGGACTTTGTGGAGGCGACGTGCCTCAGGTGTTTGTTGTCCTCTTTAAGGATTACAGAGGAGAGTTTGGATAGGTGCATAATCCTTTCGAGTGTCTATCGGCTGCAGACCAGTGGCGAAAAATAAACAATCTGCCCGAGCAACGTCGCTGACGTCTCCTGTCCCTCAGCCCGACTGCAACGACAAATCCCAGCCCGTCTCAGTCCAGGAGAGCGTGTCCACCTCTGAACTGCTGATCCAACTTCTTGACGTTTTTTTTTTTATCTTCCCTTCCTTTTCTGTTCTCGCCGTGTCCACGGCTGCTCGTGTAATAAACAGAGAGGCTGCTGGTGTGCGATCTTGACACGCGACCCCGGTGAGAGTGTTGAGGCCGAGCGCTGTGGTTATTCGTCTCCTCCGGAGCAGTGCGGCTGGTCTCACATGGATTGGAGGACAGAGGGGAGACCTCCCGGGAACGTGCCTGGTTATTACCTCTGTGTTTGGCTGTGAGGAGGTCAGTGACCGCCGCTCGGCAGCAGGTGGACACAATCTGTCAGTTTTTTGTTTGCTTTTGATAGAAATCTGATTGGATTTGTGTTTATTGTTCGTCCGGATTCTGTCATATGATGCAATAATACATGATTCTGCTGCCGTCTGCGCATGCAATCAGTGATCTGAAGCGAGAGGTCGGCGAGGTCGTGTTAGGCTTCTGCAGTATTGATGTTCAGTTCAGCCGGCGCTGACCAGTGATGGAAGAAGCGTCCAGATCCGTTATATAAGCTAAACTAATGTACAAGTGAAAGCTGAGTCTAATTAGCATGTGTACCGTTAAAGGGGTTGCTCACAGCAACAAATGCACAAAGAATCACCAACCAACTCTTTTGCTTCCCTTATATCTTCTGCAGCAGCTGGATCGTGGTCTTATGAGGCTTCCAGCTACGCGCTCGCGGTCAAACACACAGCGGTTCGGACCAATCAACATCCTTTAAGCAACTTGTGGCGGCTGCAGGCGTGATTTACGTTTGACTAACTGCAAAAGAAATTAATGTTTGTGAAAATAACAATGGCGGCTCCCTACGAGGTTAACTGAGCTGCTTTAGCATCAGTTATGTTAGAAGTGGAGGGTTTATTTCATTGAAACAAGAGCAGCGAACGGCATTGAGATGTTTTCGGCCTGACTGACTTTGCTAAAAGTTTGATTTACCAACTGGCTCCAGCGCTGGTAGCTCTCTCCTTCTGTTGATCTGATTTGTTGAAGTTCGGCCGTGATGGACGCTAATAAACAGATGCTTCCCCTAATCACCTGCCAAGTATATTTGATGGTGCCTGCCCTTTTCCAAACGGTCCTTGCGGCTCCTTTCCAGATGGTTTTTGTGAGAGAAACCATCTGGTGTGTCAGGTTAGCTGAGGGAAGCTAACCTGAGTGTTTTAGCATCTTTGAGCTCATTATTTTTGCTTTTGTGGCCCGCTAACTTTAAAGTTTGTGTTCAGTCACACATCTCTTGTGTTGTTTTCCAGTCGCAGATAAACTCTCTCCACGCTTCCTCCCCAGCATGACACATCAGAAAGACAAAGTTAGCCAGCAGTGAAGCAATTAGCGGCTAAAGAGACGGATCCTTCTCTCAAGAATTGTTGGACAACAAAACAGGACTCACAACTGTGTGAATATTGGAAACTGATTTTGTAGGTTGCAAAAAAACACGACTTAAAATGAATGATAATGCTAATTTGTGTCTACTGAGTGTGTAACTGTTTAAACATATTAGTCATATCGAGTCCATGAGGCAGTAATATGTCAGACACGTGTGTTGTTGTTGCAACTGGACAAAATAAATCAATTATTTTAAGTATCAGACAAAGGCATCTGTTCCACCACAGTACAAACTAAAATAATCCAATAATAATAGTCAAAACACTACAAGTTTACATTTGCCAATGATGCATGCACCAATAAATATGTGTGCCTCTGTATGATTGTTTCCAAAAATGCCCCCCAACAAGTTTGTGCCCGTCTCTTTTCATGTCAGATTTTGTTTGTTTGTTTGTTTCATTTATTGTCCACAATGTGGAAATTTGTCTTTGGTCTCATAAAAACAACAAGCAGGACGGCAACAACAACAGCAACAGTTTACAACATCGTGTCCAATAAACGCGGGCGGGTAAAAAGTCAAGCCAAGTAGACGTATCGTATAAAATGGAAATAATCAAGCAAAGTTGCCACTGACATTCGTCGTCGCAACCTATGTCCGTAACGGCTAGCTATACAGAGGAAGCTAAGCTAAGAAAATGCTAATATCAACCGCACAACTGAATGAAAGACACAAACAGCAGCCCAAAGAAAAGCAACATTAAAGTCTTGGGTTTGTCTCACTGAGCAGATTTAAAGTGAAAATAATAACATGGAGATGTTGATGAAGGTTCTCAGTCCTGGTAAAAAGTGTTTTATATTGTAGACAACTGGACTTGTTTCAGTTTCTTGAAGAACCTCATCCAAGAGTCTTCCTCAGTTCTAACTAATTGGAGAGGAGGTGCAGGCTTTTAGACTACGTGTGGGAGTATCCACGTCATAGCATGGAGATAAAACATCAGAGCATTTAGCAGCAACAGACCTGTCATTTTCTCTCCGACGTGTCACAAACACCAACAACTCCTGACTCACGGCAACTCTGAGAGGACACACTACTTTGTTTGTGCTCTCTAATGAGTAAATCACATTGTAACGATGGTTCAGAGCTCGATGGTTCATGGGTGTCGGACAATGATCATCACGTAACGTCATGTAGATCAGTTTCAGTGCCGTGGGAGTATTTACAGTATGATTATAATACTGTATGCTTTCTAACTTTAGCGCTACATTAAGTGGAAATCAGACTTCAGGTGGTTCATAAAAAAATCTAGTCATTGTTCTGGAGAATTTTGGCAACCAGCCATTGCTCTATGTGAGTGTGTGTGTGTGTGTGTGTGTGTGTGTGTGTGTGAGAAAGTGACAGAAAAGCCCTGTCGGCACGGCACAAGCATCACCTGGGGACGTACGCTAATTTATGATAATTGCGGACAGTGATTTTAATCCTGTCTGAATCTGTAAAAATTCCACAGAAAACGATCTGCCATATTCCGGAGATGACAGACGTCCCCCGACGATGCTAATCCTGTGCAAATCAAACCATTTCAGATGTTGTTTGTTTTTTCGGTGGGCAATTTCTTTTTTTCCTCGTTCCCCTGGAAACACGTTTTCAATTTTCATCCTGTCGTGAAAAAACGG
>CAEMYA010001160.1:435683-451567 GCA_903131615.1 Diplodus sargus
AAACGAAGGGGGGGAGTTTTTTTTTCGGGGGGGTTATTTTGTGTGTGACGCTCGAAGGTTTGCTTTACTAAACCGCGATGTGACAAAATGAAAAATGTGAAAGGGCACTGGTGATTGCAGAAACATTCACTCTCTGGTGTTAATGCATTTCTGAAAACGGAAAGGGCTGAGGGGTCATTCATGAATTACACAGCCTCCATAATACTAACAGCTTCCCACTAATGCAAACAAGGCTAAAGACCATGTAGATGCATGTGTTGTTTGTGTCAGCGTGTTTAAAAAAAAAAAAAAAAGAGTCATTATGCAGCATCCGGTCGCAGACCAGCAGACAGCGTCAGCGCGAGATGACACAGAAGTTAAACCAAACACCCTCCATTTGTCTGTCAGTGTCACTTCTGCTACCCGAACTCTTCATCCTCCCACTCATTTGGGCCTTCAAAGCGGGTTACATTTCAACATGGCAGCCCCGGCAATCATCACTTAATTGTGCCCTCCGTGCAAAGCAGGGGACACTCGCACAGCTGCGACAGCCGCATCCTCCAATTAATTCCTCACTTGCAAATTATTAATTAAACCCAATTCTTCACATTGCTGTGAAAGCAAATAAATGGCAAATCATTATGATGGTAATTGCACGTTGCAGTAATGGTGAAACTGGTCATTAGTGCTCATATTTTATGTATGCATGAAAACTCTGTTCCAGAGACCTTGTGAAGCGGCGTCAGCGACTGCGGGAGACGGAGGGGTGATCCGGCGTTAGCGACGGGAGTTTGTGTTGGTTTTCCTGCACAAGACCAGTTCTGTGTGTGCATGTGTGTTGTTGAACTTGTATCTTTGCGAGGACCAATTTTGGGTTTTAGACCCCGACTGTGTTTATTTACACACAGGCACAAAATTAGCACCAGGCACCAGCTGGTAAAATATGCAAGTGGCTGGTGGATTTGCTTCACTCACAAGCCAAAAAAATAATGGTGACCTATTGAAAAAAGTTAATTTTGCAACCGAATCTACACTCTGGTATCTTGATTATCTTAGTCCTTTCAGTGGTTTTGACAAATCAGAGTAGAAACATGGAAAATTTGGCATGTAAAAAAAACTAGTCCAGGTGTCTGATCACTGTCCTCAGCTTGAGACTGGTGAGAATAAGTCGTCCAGTCCCTGACTTAGTTTCAACTTTAAGAATTAGGGCTGGTTAGGGAGACGTTAAGCAAATAATCACCCTCTCTTCTGGGTACAAATATTTGGTCCCCCATCAGGTTAATGACTTTTTGAGGATTAATAAACGAGAAGAAGTCCAACGTTTTGGAAAAAAGGCTTTATGGCCATTTTGCCGAGAGGTAAATGAGAAGTTCTATACGGCTCTGGAGGGAAAGCTGGAAGGCTACTTAGCTCAGATTTGCATAAAGACTAAAAACAATGGAAAACGTCTCACTCGAAAGTTAAAAAATATACTTACAAAATCTCACTAATTAAGTTTTAACGTGTTTAATTCATCTTTAATGCGCTTCCCTCCAAATAAAACAGTTTTGGGAAGAATTTTAACCGTCCACAGTTCACATCCATGTTTGCTGTCTTCTTCTTCCGTTCTTTGTTGAGGCATTACAACATTTCTGAGCTCTTCATGGCCCCCAACTGTCTATCCAGCCTCTTCTCACTGCCAACCAGTCAAATTTACCCTTGGTGTGAAATTTTCCTGTTTTGTGCCTTAACCGTTACCAAACTGAGACTGTTTGACAACTTTAACAATAGTCCAAAAGACATATATGATAATATGTGAACTGCTGGTCACCAAGCTTTATTTTGAAAGACTAACTGTACGTTACGTATTACGTATTATTGCCAAGTCGACTGTGAGCCCTTCACATGCCACCATCATAGTTTGAATCTTAAGGCCACTGATCAAGCTGGACAAACCAGCATAGACTGACCAGCACATGTTGTGTTGTGGTGCTGGTCTATGCTGTGTTTTCCAGCAGGGGTCTTCGACGACTTGGGAGTGAGGACCTGTTGGCCTCTCGGTTGAATAATTTAAAGCCATCGTCAGGACTGTGTATTGCAGCAAACATGTGTATCTGTGTCCTGATGCCTTGAAAACTTTACCGGTATTAACATCCGTGAGAGTTGTCGCGATCTCCTCATCTACCTCTCGAACAGGAAGTAAATAAGCAAAAGGTCCTAAAAGGTCAAGTTATTCTACAGACTTGTTTTTAAGCAGGTTTGTGGTTCAGTTTGATTTCAGTCTGATCCGTGTGTGCGACGGATACAGAATGAGGACATTTTAACGGACGTTTTTTTGACTTGTCATAATGGAAGAAGCACCGTGTTACTAATGACATTAACAATTACTCTGTTGTATTTAAGTGTCCCATTAAAACCATGACAGTGTGACAGCGAGCCATCGCGCACGATACCAGGACCACGACACTAAAGGAGCTTAATGGAATACAGCCAACATTAATTTTTATTGTTTATAGCCATGCTTTTAATACTGCGACATGTCAAAAATATCCCACAGGAAAAGAAAAAAAAAATAAGCCTGTTGGGTTAATAGGATGGTGCAGCCATTAATGTCTACAGATGAGTTCATACTGAATTTAAAACCAAATGTTTGGGGACCAGATGTGAGGCTGCAGAGATGAAATCGACCACATTATGAGCTAAACTGATCCCGTTGATGTACAATGACTTGAACTCGCCTGTGGTAAGAGTCTGTTTAATGCATCATGTAATCTTGTGTATTATTGCTTATGTAACATCACAGTATATAGCAGTCTAATACATTAATGTATAATGGGCCGTTAACCTCGTTCACAGTGGCGGCTACATCGCCTGGCCTCCATGATTGGAGCCTCGGTGTTATATAAGGAGCCTCATAGTCTTTAACGGTCCTGCTGCAAGACTCATACAATATTCAAGGTTCGTTCATTTGTTGTTGTACAAAACAGGGTTGCACAACAATAAAATAATACACTCAAGTAATCATTAGTTAGCGGTTATCTAAGCTGTTCCATAAAACTGTTTTTATTTTAGAGGCAGGTCTGTATAATGAGCCGAACAGAAAGGACGAAGATGCTGAAGAACTGCTGTCTTCGTTGACCTTCGCAACAACTGTCAAAAAGATTGTTTGGAAGTGTTGAACAGTCAATCATGGCTCCTTCAGGTTCTATCCCCTTGACTTTGGCGGTCCCCCCTTTTGCAATTGGTTAAAATCTTTGGCATGACATTTTGGCAGTCATGGTCTCCAGATGATGGAGCCCAATGTCGACGCCCTGACTCTCCCTCCACGCCACCACGAGGTTCACAGTTCTGATTTTTTACGCTTTGGTCTGTTTGTTGGTTGGTTTGTCAGCGAGATTATACCAAAACTACTATTAATATCCCTGATTTGTGGGTCTCGGCCCGGAACAAAACTCATTTACTTTTGGTGCAGATCTGAATAAATGGAGAGATCCAGGAATGTTTGCATTTTCATGAAACATGACGAGTCGTATTTCGGTGGATGTTATCTATGAGTACAGTTTGATTTGAGCTTAAATTATGGTGAAGCAGTTGTGGGTGGTTCAGAGTTTAGAGGTTCACAGTAGCGGTGGGCAAAAATATACAGATACGGCAATATATCGCGATACTTTGCCGCCCAATACAATATCGATTTTTCATCTCCAAATATCGATATATCGCCGAAGAGCGACTCTGCTGTGCGGCGGGTGTATTTCTGTAGTAGAGAGAGTGGCTGAGGTCTTTGCAAAATGGATGGCAAGTTAACAACGCCTCCCCAATTTAAAGTTGACGTTTGGAAGCACTTTGGCTTCAAAGTTAAGAGAGATAGCAAGAACAACGAGCTGGACAAAGAGAATATTACTGCCTGGAAATTTCATGGGAATGAATAAAATGGAGAGGCTGTTTTGAATGAAATAGTTTTGACTCAATTTGTCCTCTGATCAATATCATCTGATGTACATATACAGGTACTTGTGTTTTCATCTTTATTTATATCGCAATATCGTGATATGTATCGTATCGTGAGGTTCTTGCCAATACCCACCCCTCGTTCACAGGGCTGTCGATGTTTGGTATCGGATTTGGCTCGACTTGATTGGGCCTCGGCAGAGGCTCTAGTAAGTTAAATGTCTTTACAACTATTCTCTGGATTGCCATGAAATATGTAGAGGCATTTATGTTCCCCCTCAGGAGTTGATAATTGCTAAGTTTCATCTAGTGCTGCCATCAGGTCAAGAATTTTAATTTGTACAATATTTTGTTTTATGACTAATTACCTGCACATCTAATGACATTCCCAGCAGCCCCGGGCTCTGCAAACGTCTCCCACTACTGCGTGAAGTGCTGATTAGCATATGGAGATTACTAACACTCGCTAAATTAAAATGAACGTTGTCAACCATCTACCACGTTATCATCAGCTTTTTACTTTTTTCTCATTCCTTTCCAATAAGTCGGACGCTGTTTGTTTTGTTGTCTGCTGAGTGAGACTTGGACAATTGATGCTTTTCGTTTCAGAACAACCCCGATTGATAGCGTGCTTGCGATTGAAAGGAGCCGATCGAAATGAAGTGCAGCTGTAATGCGATAACATCAGGCTGAACCTGCAGCACACAAACCGGATTACACAAGGACTTCATGAAACATATTTAACGGCTAATGTCCGTCCAGTAAATGGCGGAAATTGTGAATTACCATAACGGAGGCCCTTCAAGATTCAATTAAAGAATAAATGTCTTGTTACGAGGGCGGGCATGTTGTTCAGTGCTTGGAAAGGAAGCGAAACGGTCTCCCATCACAATCTGGGCCTTAATTGTTGGTGTGTGCTGACAGGCATATGTTCTGGTCACTTTATGTTGAAAGTGCTGTCTGAGGATCCATCTGTGAGTGTGTATTTTGTACCCGTCTTTGCATGCGTGCCATTCGCCATATGTGCATGCTTCATCTACGTGTTTGACAAGTGCTCCAGGGCCAATGTTGACACTTGGATAAGAGACAGGGTGGCGGGATAGAAGGGGGAGGGAAGATGGACCCGAAGACTGCGTGACCTTCCAAGGATGGGAGTGGAAATGTACGATAAGGTTGGAGGGGAGGGACGGGAGCAGCGTGCTGCAGGGGCGGCTGGCGTCGGGCTTCTTTGCATGGTGAGGGATTTGAAGGCCTAAGGAGGGCGTAAGAAGACTGGCGCGCTCGGGAGATCCTGGCCCGGAGCTGCCTGGCTCCAATCGCCTCTGTTGGTTTTTATCTATTTTTAGTGGACTGCAGCATGAATCTTTCTTTTCCTCATTTGTGACAGACCCCAGCGTTTCTATTGATTTCTCTTCCCCTGCTTTACTTACCCATCCAGACTCAGTGGCACGTCCTGGAAAGATTTAAAGGGTACTTTGTCCTGATGTACACAGACGCAGCCATGTTGCAGATATCAGATGCTAATATCACAGATGAATTTCTCGGAGGAGACTCTAAATCTGATTTTTCTTTGTTGTTCACCTCAGCTTGCCTGCTCTCCCGTGGTAGCTGTCCTCCGAGGGGAACACGATACAAAAGCCCAGAGTGAATCTCCAAGTAACCATTCATTTCCTGCTGACAGATGACAGAGAGTGATGCATCGCCTGTAGCTTTACTTGATTTATCAAAAATACACAAAGAGCACAACAGAAGACATGGGGGAAAAAAGCCATTTGAAATCTGCTGAATGGGTTTCTTTGGAGCGCTATTTGCATAATTGGTTGTTTGCTTCAAAATGATGAATAAACTAAAATAACACGCATGAAAAACAGAAGTTTAAAGGCAGAGCAGTGTCCGCTGCCATCCGAGCATGCATTATAAAATGCGTGCTTCTGCTCGTCCGCTAATGAGATTGAGATTGCGGCGTGTCACGTCGAAGCATGATCAAAAATCCAATTGTGTTATTTTGATGCCAGCCAAGGAAATACAATAAAATATGAACCGAAACATGGCAGTGAATATAATCGGAAACAGCATAAAAAGCCTTGCAGAAGATGATTACGTATCCAAAAAATTAATTAAGCTTTTTATAACAGAAAATCTCGGGGAGTGCGAGCAACGTCAGCTAGTCGTCTCGACGCCGGCTCAACATTATCTCTGTTCATTAATTCAGGTGAGACATGAAGATGCATGTTAATATTTTATGTTTCTGGCTGCACGCTTGCATTCAGCCAGCCAACTCTCAGCGTACCCACAAAGAACTTCCATGGCTGTAATTTAACCGAAGTTAAAGGCGTTCGATGTTCAGCTCAGAGTCCCATTTCATATTTTGAACCATGAATAAAAGGTCGATGTTCTTCTCTGATGGCAGCAGGCGGTCTACACCTTCCCTAAACCAATCAAGCCCTTTCTTATAATCAACTGGAGAGTGGTTAGCCCAATCACAATCATCAGCAGGATTGATTTTGCCACTGGGCTCCGAGATAATTAGCCAATTTCAACTCCAAGCTGAATTAGGTGATTGATTAGTTCAATACAGGTTTGCCCAAACTCTGGCTTCGAGCACCGCCACTTGACTTTGCATGAAGCGGAAGGTGAAAAATTTGAAAAGGCTCAACCTTATTTGAACTTCTTGGTTCGCCGTGCTGATTTCTGGAGTAGGGGATGAATTAATCTCAGGAGGCGACAATGTGGGAAATAGACGTCAGCTTGTGAGAAAATCTCTCCAGATTCGCTGTGAACAATGAGAGCCATCAGATGAAGAATCAAACCTCTCCTTTTCACCCATTTCCTACAAAACCCAAGAAGTGTCGCGGCACAAAGAATAATCATCCGCAGATGTTAGAGGGCAGCGGCACGGACATCCATCAAGCTCATTGTCAGCGAGCTTCCCATCCCTCCAAAGAAACAAAACGCCCCAAAAAACCAAATCGAGTAACAATAGTTCCGGTTTTTCAGTGTCCCATTATGGTCCGGTCATTGCCGAGTTTCCCATCCTTTAGCCCCAACACAAAGTCTCCTTGTCCCCCAGCGAGGATGATTGACACATCCAGCCCGGCCTCCTCCATCGCTCCCTGGTCCCTCAACCACATGTGCTTTGTCTCGTCTGCCCTGCCTCATTGGAGCAGTCAGCTCCATTCAGGCAGGTTCACGGGGGGCATTTAGTCATGCACTGTCAGCTCTGCTGTAGTCTCCCCGTGAGGTGTGTCAGGGGAATGACACACACACACACACACATACACACACACTTACACACTCCACCAACCTGATACATGCCTGACATGCATGAAACAGGCACACACACACACACTCACACTGTCACACACAAAATCACATGTGAGGGCAGACCGCCGAGGAGGCATGTCAAGAAGACCGATGCAGTCGGGTCGGCTTGACATGATTGTACTATTTTTGAGAATTGCACGTTATCAAGGGAGCGAAGTGAGCAATGAGACGGAAGGCTGTTATGAAGGAAAATGCAGGCAGCGTGCGACCCTGAGCAGAGCCGGAGAGTTAAAGTACACAGAGTTTAGAGTTGTACAATGTTTGGGGAAGTGTACCATTTCCATTTCAGGAGACAATGGCCCTCATTTATCAATCTTGCGTGAAAACGGGTGCAGATCTGAGCGCAGAATTGGTCTTACGACAGGACACACGTGTGATTTATGAAACATTCGTATCTGACCAATTCCTGCGTACGAATGATCGGCTCTTGATAAATGCGGCGGCTGAATTTGATCGTCATTAACATGTTACGCCCTTAAATATTCCTGGTTCGAAGGCCTCGCCCACTGAGGTCAAACATTGAGAGAAGAAACTCTGGCAAGAAGAGAAACTTTTCCAAGATGGAGATCGGCATCCTGGCAGCGCCGACACATCAAAGGCTCCATTCACTAATGAAATGTTGTGCAAAACTGAACAGGTCAAAATAATCTGGCACACTTTCTCTGTGGTATACAGCAGAGTTCCCCCTGCTGGTCCGAGACGGAGCCACCTGCCCTTCAGCACCCTGAAGCAGCTCCACTGTGACCCGTGTGCGTGTGTGCGCACTATTGAATCTGCGTTCCTGCTCTGTAGCAGGTTTGCCAGCGGGGTTATTAGGTATTCCGTTAATTAGTTGTCATGTTAGACTATTTACATATTTTATTTTACAAAAAAGTGGTATCTGTAAAAACGTAAAAAATAATCCGTTTCTATCAGTTCTAGATATGTGACTGCTTACGCTTAATGACAGCTGAGGTTTGTTTAATACATATTTTCAGTCTCAGCCAGATTTTGCTGTGCTACACCGCAAATCCACAGACTCAAATTTGCGTACACGAGCTCAGACCTGACGTGAGATCTGATCGTAGCTTCCGCTCACGTCCAAATTGATAAATGCCGAAGTTTGCGTGGAAATGGTCGTACGCACGGTTTTCTGCCGTACGTTCGTTTGATAAATGAGGGCCAATGTCTTTGTCTTCTCGGTTTACAAGAGATTCCGATTACCAGAGATATCAAAATTAGATAGCCAGTGATGGCGTGTGAAGAACTACAATTTACTCCACAACATTTGTTTCACATCTTAAGTTACTTTGCAGATTCAGTTTATTGAGTTAAAGTAATATAACTTGTGTAGAATAACCAGTCAGAAAGTGCCAAAATAGGACATTTTTAATGTATTTATTTTAAATGGCAATCGGACAACAAATAACAGAGAAACATTGATTTTAATAATCAGGTCCAATATTCAGCATTTTACTAATTGAACTTTGAGTTTTTGTTGATTGTGGCGGCGATGGTGAACCAAAAAAACCTTTGTTTTGTTGCCATGATATCAGGATACAACTGCTCATTTCTTCCTAATCATCATATAGAAGCATCAGTATTAAACTGAGACAGTTTTATAACCAGTCAAAAGTTTCCTCTGATATGTTTAAATATTATAAATTATAAATTCCGAGCCTCAATCTGATATATTTCTGGTGTAGACAGTTTGGAATAGCAACAGGTGGCGCTGTTTCAAATGTCTTATGTCACATTCACAGCACATTTTGCTGATAATGTTTATGATAACAAAGGATTAATATGACTTTAAGCGACAAACCCCGCTGAGAATTATTACCTGGCTGCTGGTTCAGAACCCGTTTAAGCGGTTTACAGTCGCTGTTTTGTTGCGTTCGCCTGCAACTTTAATGTTCTGGTTCCGTCTCGCAGCTCTCAGGTAAATATTGGAGCTCCACTCATCAGGCGGACACAAACACGACTCTGAATGAATGCTAATGCTGCTCCGCGTCTGCTCAACGTGTTTGCTAACAAGTTCACCATATTAATGCAGAAGGTGACGGCGTGTCAGGAGACGTGTTCACAACTTGTTGCTGTCAGCGCAGAGTGGCTGAAGACTTGATCACTCTGCTTGTAACGGAGTAATTTTCCATGATGGTAAATTCTACATCAAGCAATTTTTGGCACTTTCTTCACTGCTGTGTGTGTTTCCTGTTTCCTGCACATGGATGTGGAGTGACACAGCGGTTAACCTTGTCTTCCTACTCATTCTCTATTCATACAGCGTACTGTATTTGCATATGAAATGTAATCACGGGCTTGAAGTTTTATTAAAGTAAGTGATGTAGAGGATGACAAAGACAGTAATCCCCTCTCAGCTCTGCTCACCCTGTCTCATAATGATAATGGTAAGAAGAATTAGTTTCAGCCGGGCTTTCAAACACACACACACACACACACACACACACTATGATCTATCTTGCCAGACTGCAACAACATCGAAGACTAAATCCACGCACACGTTCTCGCAGAGGAACACAATCCACACAACACACACACATTCCTACACATGTATGCAAAAGCACACACGTACACATACACTAATTCTTGCAGAGTGTGCGCCTCTGCGACGGAGCGTTGGTGAGAAGCAATTTCCCCTCCTTGTCATTATTAGATTAGTGCTTGTATTATTTGGGAGAATAAATTGGCCGCGATTGAAATGAATGCCATCAGCCAGGCTCTAATACATATCTCCTCCGTCTCCTCGGCGTCGTGTTCGCTCCTGATTATGAAATACAGACGGAGGCTGCCAGAAGGAGAGCGTCGCCACCGTCACCGCCACCGCCAGTCAGATGGGAACCCTCGCTGTGCTCCCACGCTGCGTTTGACTTCAGCTGACTCCATCAGCAGCGGGTGATTTGTGACTGACCCCCGACACTGTGACAAAGAAACGATGGCTAAAAAGCTAAATACTGGTAAGTAACTCCACTAACTTGTGACGATCGAAGCGAGAGGAATCGCAGGCCGTGACCGCAGAACGACCCCCACTTCCTGTTTGAGAAACTACTTATCGACTTTGGATGCAGCAATCCTCCATTACCCAAACACCAAATTGTCTAATTTGAGAGAAATTGCGACAGAGCAGCACAATCGAATGTAGCGAGAGACTTTTAAATCGCCTGTATCCATCATTTCAAGAGTCCAGGGGTCGCGGGGGACTCGGCGCTATACGCCGCTCCATTAGCAGGTTATACAGCTTTGCGGAATGTGCGTGCTTCACTTAAATGCTTCCCTTCATTTTGCCGCTTTGATTCGACAACTGCTGAAATAAGCCCAGCCGGCGCCGCCTGATGACTTTGGCTGTGAAGGGTAATTGATTGGCGGGGATTATCCCCCTCCAAGTCACCTGCCTGTGGAGCCCAGAATGACAGAGGTGAGGCAATCTGCAGCCGGAGAGCGTTCACGTCTCCTACAGTGTGCTGCTGAAAGTGTCCTGTGAGGAGGACAGCTGCTGAATGTGTTTCATTTTCACAGGAATGCTGTTAAAATATCAACCGTGATAATATTTCACCGACTGTTAAGTACTGATGAAATGGTCGGGACCTTGGAAGTAATAATCAGCAAGATTTTCATGAAACAAAAAAAGTAAAAGATATAATAGTTCTCATGAAGGCTTCGCTTCTGTCTCTTCAGTCCCAGTTGTTTAGTGCACAATAAATAATGGTTTTGAATTCTAATGACAGACGGTGTGAAAACAGGTTTAGGTCATCGTGTCGTCTTAACAGGGAGGACCTGAACACTGTGAACAGGTAGGGAGCTGGGTAAGCTGCTTTACTTGTTCTGTTAGCATAAACTTAGAAATGTTTGTGTTAAAATGTCAACCATGATATTTTTTTAGGAGACGTTGGGGTATTTTTGTTTGTGGCGACAGAACCAGGTAAGCCTCATGTTCGGAAAAAAGGAAAAACGCTACGTAAGTTCCCTCTTAGACGCCACTCCAGTGGGGAAAACATGATAAAATGCCGTCTAGGTGACGTACGGGTTCTCTATGAATGTATCACGACCGCTAATGACGCGACTTACTGAGCTTGTATGTATGCACAGATGTGATTGGCTGTGTAAGACGACACGGTGATCGCTAAACCAGTGTTGTATATCTGATAATCCTTAATAATTCATTGGTTAAAGGACTCATACTGCGGTCCGCCCATTAGTGACGTCGCCTGACTTCCTCCTTTGCTCCGGTCATAATCCCTCCAACCACCGGAGGTCACAGCCGAACAGTAATATCTAACATCTCCCGTTTTTTAGGGAGCGGACAGTCTTCCATTTTTCAGCTCTGCTATCGAAGCTCCAGCCTCCTGTATAACATTAATATTGCATTCATGCACTCACCGTTTGACTGACAGGAGATTTCTGGAAATTACAGGGTAGAACTTTGACAGAAATTGGCGCTTTGCAACAAAGATGGGAGATAAAATCACAGGAAGAGGACATGGGGAAAAAAAGAAACAACATAAATTTGCATCTAGTTTTAAAAAATGTCATTTTAAACTTCATGTTTCGTTTCAAAATGCACCAAACTTTGCCACATTTGGCTTTCCCTTCCCTTTGGTGTGCATGTGGGTTTATTTTTTGTGAAATCCTGCCCCCCTCAGAGGCTTTGCATCCTCGCTGCCTGTCCGTCAGCCTGTTTGGCAACATAATTAGTGAGCTTACAACAACAGTATCCACCCGACAGGACTTTGCTACTGCACATGAATGCGTCCTCCTCTGCCATTACACATTCAGGAACCCAATTCATTCTGTCCAGCACTTCAGCTGAAGTCCCCCCTCTGTCTCTGTGTCTTCTTCTATCCCTCTTTGAAGGAGCATTTCTTTTCCCTCCCACTCCGCAGAGGCCTGAGGGAAGCAGCTGGACTCTGCGGGTTGCTGCCGAGCCGAGCCGGCGAAAAAACAGACAAATCAGAGAGGTCTAATTGTTTTTTAATGTGGTCGACTGCCGGGCGGGAGGGATGGTAAATAGACTGCGAGTGTGTGTTTTTTTTATCTGCGTCGTTTGCATCGGCATCGGAGATGTGTGAGTTTGTGGTCGTAATCGTATACGTGTTCTTTCCGTGTGTGTCTTTGCGATGGAGGCGCAGTCGTATTTCATTTTTAATTTCATAAATTATACTCTCTCTCTTCAGAGCAGAGCGCAATTATTGACTAATTATGATAATTTCCTGGTCTAGGAAAGATGAAGTAAGGTCAAACTAAACGTTGTCACCTTTTGCTCTGTTGTGTTCACTGTGATTTTTAGTCTTGATGTGTTTTTTTTTCCTTTACCGGCAAACACACAAAACACCATCAGTATTCAGGGATATCTACGAGTTCTTCTATATGAAAGAAGAAATAATAAGGTACTTGTGGCCCATTCAGGCAAGCTGATTGCTACCTGTAGCGCTAATCGAGTCTCAGCGGCAGGCGGGGAAAAACGGTTAATCACTGGCGTTCTGAAAGCTAAAAAGTTCAGCTGCAGACAAACTTCGGCGTCTACAAATGAGGGATGGAAGTGGTCAAGGTTGTTGAGCACCGTCTCCCTCTCATCAGGAGGACGGTAATGAATCATAGTGGCGGAGCTTGCAGATTATTAGGCGGGATCGCGGCTACTGTGGCTCAGCAGAAAAGTCAGCAACACCGACATTTTAACTACTTACTAGAGAACAATTGGGAACGAATGTGGAAGATTTCAGATTTCAATAATTACATTTTTACTTAGTGTTTCCTTTTCACAAGTGCCGTCACCACATCGCAGGTCTTTGTGAGCATGTTGTACTTATTATTACCATCGTTTTTCAATGTGTGGTAATCAGATTCTGTCATCTTGAGTCATCAGTTTGCTGCGAGCCTTTATGTTTTCGGTAAACTATCGAGTTCCAACTTGCAGTATGTTACAGCATTAGCTTGGCGTCCATGCAAACATTTGCTAATTAGCAATAAAAGTGCAGCTGTCATTACTTCATGTATTCAGACATAAACCAAAGTGTCGGACTAATTGTAGTTGACCTGAGGATGAAGTCGGGATGAATGCCGGCCCCAAATTTAATGGCGATCCATCATGTCAAGACGATTCACCTTGTTTGTACTCAAAGAAAAAGTCGGGGGATCAAGTATTTTAAAGAGTGATTCATCCTCTGAGAACAATGAACGTCCTCTCAGAGTTTTATGCCAATTCATCAAGTGGAAATGGAGATATTTCATCAGAAAAGTGAAACAATTGAACCTGCTGGACGCAAAGAAACGACGGGATTACCAAAATGTTTCCGTGGCGATCCATTCAGCAGTTGTTGACAGACTGACAATCGGCATCCATGTGTCAGTTGTGTTGGTAACAAAGCATCTTTTCGTTGGTCGCGCTGCATCAAAAATTATCCTCTGAAAACTTTATCTCAGACTTCAAAGCTCTCACCAGCAGCAATGGATTCTGGGCCTTTTGCGATGACTTGTTCATAATGGTGGAACCACTTTCAGCAAAGGCGTCTGTCATGTTTTGAAGACATTAGGCACTCCGCCAAATGTTGTAATTTCTGCGGAGCTCCTTTTTTTTTTTTTTAAAAGGCACCATTTAAAGCTTTGAAAAGGCAAATGAAATGACATCAAACTCGTGCCGCAGCAGAAACATCTTTAGAATAGATGAAAAGCTTCTCCTAATGTGTGAATTACTTCTGATTTATCCACATTAGCAGCAACAATTAAATCTCTTGGCATTTCAATGACATTTATTTTGTCATCATTAAACATTTTGATTGATCACAGGATGGCTCATTTTGCCTTCTAAATCTTAATGTCACAAGCGCCGTCATTTATTAATTATTGCTGAGCGAAGTCGCCATCCATTACAACAATCTCAGCCATTATAAGAGTACATACCGTGAATAAATGAGCATTAGAAAGTTATTCCCCTGAATGAAAGACTATTTGGACTAACAATATTTTCCCTGCCCTGAAAGTTAAAGCCGCTCTGCAAAGTTATATATTGATCGAGTCAACGCATTTGTCTTATTCGTCTGCCCACGCTGCGCAAAGTGCACCGCTATTCAGGGAGCTAAACTGCAGAAGGTCTCTCAAGTTTTCACTGGAAGAAAATTGTGAATCTGTGAAAACAGTGTTGGATTAAAACCCAAAAGGGCTCGATCATATTGATTACGGATCAGGAAAAAAAAGAAAGGAAGGTCAGACCAAAAATAATTAGCACAGCAACAAGAAAACTGGATTCACGGCAAAAAAGAAACATCGACACAAAGCGCCTGCAGAAAAACACAAACACACAATCATCAATCTGACAAACACACACAGAGATAAACAAAGAATAAACAGATGCCTCCAATGTTGTGTTAGCAACACATTAGCTAAAGAAAGCTGCTATTATGCTGCTAATATTAGCAGAAAACCGATGGCCACAAACACTGAATAAAAGATGGCTGTGGATATTTCCTCCTCAGTCACCGAGCTGACAAACGGCTGCAGAAAACACGACTGACCGGCGTTCAACGAAGTTCACTGACAGTCTGAGCGCTGAAGTTGCTTTTCAGACCTTGACCAGAATTAAGCTCCCATTTTAATGTGGTATTTATGCTTCATGTTTCCCATAAATACGCAAATCTACACGGCCCGTGTGCCAGTGCTGTGACTTAATCTATGAATTAATGCAAGTTTTATCTCTTTGGGTGAAAAAGCCACTGACAAGGACCGACTAGTACCAACGCTGTGGGACATTTGCCTCAAAAAAACAAGACCCACGCTGACATCTGGCGCCTTAAGCTAATGCTAATTCTTTTATTGTGAAACTCACGGGGTTAATGGTCTTTCTGAAGAGAATCATCTTTTGGTTATTTTACTGCTGGTTATCATGTGATCATTTGAAATCCACTGTTTTTAGTCTTGAGTTTGATTCAGGAAGGAAACCTTGTTCCACCGAGCTCGGGACATCTGGAACAAGCTTTGTTTGTGATGTAATCTCATTTGTTAGAAATGATGTTCTTGTCGGACAAATATTTCCCCACAGAAACATTATTTCTGGTCTCCCTTAAGTCCCTGCAGTCTGGGTATCTGTGTTGGAAGGACACAATAACTCAGTAATAACTCCAGGAAATGCGATGTGTTTGTCTCAGAGTTGGCGGAGCTTTGTAAGCGATGCAGTATTGAACGGTCAACACAACAAGATACGGACATATTCAGCTGTATTTGGCCAGTTATTTTTTTTAATAATTGTACAAATAGCTTCAGGCATCAGTCTGTGTTAGTGTGGTCAGAACCAGCACATGTTCAACTTATCGTCACGGTGAACAAAGCCGTGCTGTCCTGTGAAACATCAGAGAGGAATCTCAGATCTGCGCTTTGCTACTTCACAGCACTTTAAATGATTAAATGCACAGAATGGCTAAATGAGAGTTTCATTTTCCAGCACAAGTAGATATTAATTATTTTTGGACACTAAAAGTAGTTCTTGGCAGGTAATTTCTTTGGATCAATCTTGGCAGGAGACTCTGAATGTTCGTCATGGACGCTGAGCCAGAGGATGATGTAACAATGAGTTCTCCATTGCATAACATTTGTGCAACATCAATTACTTGTATAGTCAGAACACAGGCCTGCTGAAGTACCTGGAGGGACTTGAAATATCTTTTCCATTA
>CAEMYA010001160.1:451579-491067 GCA_903131615.1 Diplodus sargus
GCTTCCCCTCCAGAAACACGGCACTGCGCATCTCAAACACGTTTTATACCGTGTTTTGTTTGTTTTCCACTAAGTAACGCTGGTTGTCATCGCTCACGACGACCAAAAACCTTTGAATCAAAACACCACTGCAGTGTGAAAGTCGAATGCATTTAAAAACAAGACCTAGCACGAACAGTTTACTCCCCGTTGTTACTTCTAACACAATGATACTTTGATAGGAGTTGCCGCCTATACACAGCGAGAATCGTCCACAATGGGAGGAGGTTTAGCTGGTCAAACACAGGAGAGATGACTTGTTTTTAAGTTAATGTGAAGGAATGTACTGATTTTAACCCAAACTCAGATCTTTTCCTAAACCGTTACACAATGTTTACAGCACAAAACTTATAATATGTGTTGTTTTTTTGGCAGCGAGCTTTATTTTGAAAGTCTAGCCAAGCGTTACTCATTTATTATTGCTAACTTCACCTCCGAGAGCCCCACATCTGCAAATCTCAAACCTTTCAGATTGTTTTTCATTATTTACATGGTTGCTTTTAACACACAGCACAGTGTTATCTTCTATATTAAATCAGTGCTGGCTATATTTTCTCATCTTATTTTACCCTGGAAGGTAAGAAAGCATCTTTGGCGATAAGTTTGATTAGTATTTTTGCATTTCTTTTTAGATAATTCTTGCTGAATTGCATTGTCAATATCCGTATTTTCTTTTTAAGCAGATCCCGGTACCACCTACAGATATAGTTAATTTTGGATAACGTCAGTAAATGTTAGAAACCATTTTGCTGCCTTATTTTGAAAGGTTTACGTGTCACGTGTAATTCTAACCAGGCATGTTTGCAGCCGCCTTCATGAACCGACGAGACCGTTCTGGTGCACGTGCAGAGAACACACTCTCTTCTCTGAAATGCTTCGAGAACAAAGCAACAACGGCCATTTTTCTCGCTTTAATAGACATTTGCCGTTGCCTCATATCTGCCTCCGTAACAACAAACTCAATGCTATTATTCACGGTTGTGGGGGGGGAAAAATGTGAAAGAGAGAGAGAAAGAAATGGCCATCAGCACTCAAAGACAAATTGGCTTTTATCCATTGATGCTGTATGTGCGACAGCATATGCAAGCCAATTTCTCTGAAGTCAGAACTGCATTATTAAGTCAAATTAAGCTGTGTTCTGCACGCTGGAGCTAAGTGCTTGACCCTTTCTTGCCGGAGGAGGCCATCTCGTTGTGCTGCATTAGGAGGCCCAATTGATCCTGTCTACAGTTTAAATAAGGCCATCTCTGGACTAATGCACCGCCGTCATTGATGGTAGATTTTAATCTCTCTCTGTTTTTTTTTTCCTCCCCAAAGGGCTCGAACACCCTGAGATCCTCATTAACACTGACAAACTTCCCTCACCGACATCTTCTAAAGTTTTTCTGCTCCCCCCGGCCCGGCCTCGGCAGCGCGCTGTCGTCGGGCGCAGCGTTGCTCTCCTCGTTCTTTCGTCGTTATTTTTGTCTGTAGGGCCTCTTATCTCGCCTCCGTTCACCCGATGCTGTTTTCGTCTGCAGAACTTTCCCTTATCCTCCCTCTCTATTTTTGTCTATCTTGGACTTAGTGAGGATGGCTGAGGGAGACACTGAGAGGGAATTGCAAGAGTCTTTGGTGTCATTGAAGCCACTGAGACTGACAGTGAAAAGCCAATAATGAGCCCTCCATCCTTATTTTCCACTGACACTGACCAGACTTCTTTCTCTCCAGCCGGTCTGGTCTTTTTGTGGTTCATAGGTCATTTGTCTTGGTACCTTAGAGACTGTCTTGCACACTTTCCCCATCACTCTCCCACATACGCATTTGGCTTAAATGAATCTAATTAGATAAACATTTGGGATGATGGATTTTAGGTCCCTATTCTAGTTGCAATTACTGAGCTTCAAGTCTATTGATTTGTTTGAGAGTAGAGCTCCAGTAGATTGTGTTAAACCTTGCCAGGAGGCAAACTACACTATGAAATATACAGTATATCCTCTGATTATTGTGCACGGCAAAACATCAAGCAAACATTCACTCTCACCACACAGCCGATTGATTGTCCGCGTCCCTCAAGACATCAACATCTAGTATCGAGTATCATTTCATCAACAGGCATGTTTGTGAACCCACCTGACTGGTATAATTCACTGCCGAGGCAACAGATGCTGCGTCAGGCGAGAAACCCGATTGATCGCGTTTGCGTACGCGTGGCTGAAAAATCGATGGTGCAAATATGACTGGAACATACAGGCGTAAGAGAATGGCCATTGTAGCAGCACGGCTGAAGCAAAAGATTTCTGCACAGATTACATTAACATTTACAAAAAGCAGCAGCGGGCGGGCTGCACAGAAGATGAAAGCGTAATGACTTAAGATGGTATTTAGGGTTATCTCATTAAATCTGCAAAGCATTAGCACAAAAAAAAAAAATATCTCACAACATTTAATTCTCTCTCAAACCTTTTTGTTCTTGTTTCACTGGGCCGTCTTCTGTAACAACGCTCTCTGTGAGCAAGTTAATGGGAGGGTTGCCAACCAAACATGGAGAAAGATTACCGCAGGATGTAATAAACCTTATCTGTGAGGCGCAAACTGGATTACAAAGGCCAGAAAAATACCTCAGCATGCTTTATCACGGTAACATTGTGCAGATTGCCGCGATTGATTTGAATAGCGTGTTGCTCGAGGAGGGGCCCATCCAGACTCCAAGCAGATGGTGATAGCAGAGAGGTGGAAGTAATTAAAATGGCTAATCCTCAGTGAGATGGCGTATTGACGGCTTGACTCTCACAGCAATTCCAGACATGAGCGGAAATAATACACCCGCTCGCACAAAAACATGCGCCGTTTAAATGATTCCTCACTGTTTTATCATGCTCACATTTGTCATGATGAGTTCATTTTTTGGGGAGAGGGGGGGGATTTGGCGCAGTGACAACGCCTGAGGGCACGATTGCCAGACATACTGTGGTTATGATTTTGGGCTCCGGTCTTGACTGCAGTCGGGATGGTTTCCATGGTGAGATGAGTTTATTGGTCTGGGTCGATCCAGCCGATGCCCCGCGTGCACTCGCTGTGCGCTAAATCTGCCCAAACGCTGTGCATTGTTCGGTGGTCGGTCTGTCTGAAAATCCAGACAGGATGACTTGTTTTTTTTCCCCCTTTGAAAACTTGTAGAATGTGCATATTTTTTTTGATAGATTATGTTTCTTATTCATTGCTCCCAGCTGCCCCTTTTTTATTCACGGAGGTGCTCTTTTCCACCGGCTTCATTATTTAGAGTTCAACCCTTTTTGCTTCTTTCTGGTTTTGCAGAAATTACTTTTATGAAAGATGGCACACACCTCTGCCTCCCCTCACTGCTTTTACAATACAACCATAAATCACGATATGAATTATAGTTTCATGGCCCATGAAAAGATGGATATAAGGCATCATGTTCTCTTTTACTGCGCAACAAGCAGCACATTAACACACCCGTGTGGTCACTCTTTACTTCCCGAAACAAATGTTGGCAGGAGGCGACTCTAAAAATGCTGCTGTAATGTCTCGCTGAGTAACTATTTATATTCACATTGTCCGACCTTCAGGAAAATGCGCTCCGGCTGGCCATTGGGAGCTTAGTGGTGTGTGCAAAAGAACGCCGAGGTACATTAAACCAGCAACGAGGTACACGAGGCTTTGTCATAAATGAGATCCAACCCCCCAAAGTGTGAAGCCACGGTCTTAATGACGGCGGTCGGGCTGGAGAGGGGCCACGTGTTCAGGTGCAGGGATGATGTCAGGAGCCTTTGAGGATTTGCGAAGGGACCTCGAGTTTGATTAAAAATGACGGACTGGCTTTGACCTCCAGAGCAAAATCACATCTCATATGAAAGTAAATTTGCATAAAACCTGAGGCGACAACGTATAACCTGTTCAGTGAGTATGTGAGAATGAAAAAGACGAAGGTTGCGTTCACTCTCACATGTTTGTCGGGGTTAAGACAACCTCCATGTTTGACCGTTTAGCCTGATTCTTGTTGGCTGATGTAGAAGCTGTTTATTGACCTCTGGTGTCAGACATGAGACCGCTCTGTGATTTTGGTCCGGGTCCAAATGACCTCTGGTGTTTGTGGTGTGACAGCAAAGCAGATATATACGAGACTTTAGCATGGATCCAAAGAACTAACCTACAAATTGTTCCCCTCCGTCTGTAGAATAATTTATCTTGTTGTCCTGTTTCTATCTCTGTGTCACTAATGAAGATTTACACGGTCCAGTTGCACTCTTGATTAATAATGCATGTATTGTGTTATGAGCTTCAGGAGTTCTTAGTGATGCCAAACAGCATAAACAGAGAAGCTACAGTAAAGTTCTGCTTCACTAGCCGTCAGTGTCGAGAACTAGACTTGCTCTCGTCAACACTGGTGGACTCAACGACGTAAATGTGTCCTCTCAGGTGCCTTTATGGTAGATAAAACATGATAAAGTGCCGTCCCGGTGGCCCAGTGACACAAACCAGACCTGAACTAAGAGGCAGCATAGTGTCATTTTGGACATGAAGCCAAACTGCAGATGTTCAAGTATTGGTCGGATGCTTTTCCCGTCCCAGTCATGTGAGCACGATATCACGAGAATGCCTCGAGGGAATTTCTTCAAATTTGGTGCAAATGTCCGCTGTGACTCGAGGATGAACCGATTAGAATTTGGTGGCCAAAGGTCAGAGGTAAAGGTCACTGTGACATCACAAGTATTTGACATCACAGCTCAAGAACAGCAACTTAAATGGTGCACGGAGGCGTTTAAACACAAGGTGGTTATTGTAGATTTTCTTTATGCAGTATTGCCTCAGTTAAGAACTGTGTGACGTCTGTAACAGCAAAAAAAGTTGTTCTTCTTCAGCGGGATTGTTAGAAAATGTTAATAACGGTCCAAGAGTCATTATAAATCATTATTTGTGAGTTTTTATCATTTTTTGTGCGTAACTTGACCATTGAGCCTTTTCATGTGCCAGATGTTTGATTAGAGCATCATAGTTTGAAGGCTGTGTGACGTGTTAACACACAGAACGTGACGGCTGAACAGATATTTTATATATTTACTAAAAGATTAAGTAGATCTTTGGGCAGCTTTGCTTTGAATTCTTCTTAAAACAATCTATCTGCCAATCTATTTATGCAAATCAGTCGTCAGCCATGGTAACGAGTGTATAAATCAACATGTGTCCTTAGTGTCAGTGAAACGAGTGCAGATATGAATCATAATTAGTCGCCTACAGCAGTACAAAACATACTGGGACCCAAAAACACCATATAAAGTACTGAATATCTGCAGAGTGATACGTATAACGGGGCCACAAATCAGGCGGTTCTGACACGGTGATTATGCCCGGTGGTGACGAGAAATCATCTGATGTGGAGTTATGCTGCTTCGGCGCCGTCTGCAGACATTAAAAACACACTGACGGCGCTGACATCTGCTGTTGTGACAGGTGTAGGAGTTTACTTTCATGAGCTGCGTGAGTTACAAAGTCACAACCACTTCTTAGGCCCATGATGCACTTGGTGCTCAGCGTGAACTTTTGTTGAGACAGCAGTCTGAGCCAAAACATAAGACTAATGTTCAATGAGGGGATTATTAGTCATGCACGCACACAGATGCAGCACACAGAAGAAGAAGAAGAAGAAGATGTTACTCCAACTTTATTTATTAGTTTTAATCCCATGACTGAATTTGGCCAAAAGTGCTTAAATCCTGCTCCTTTTTAATGATCTGTCGGCTTATTCTTTCTACGGCGGATGTGTTGTCAGGACGGAAGACACGAACACTTCTTCTTTTTGCTTTGCACACATGAAACAGATGCTCACCACAAATAACTTTTAAGTAGTGTACTCTCATTAACTCCACAACTCTTAATCTTAAGAGGGATGAAAATGCGAAGAAAACGAGACAAATCCATTTCAACGGCCGGCGGAAGTTTCACCCTAAAATCTAGAAAGAAACAGAACTAAGTGCCCATTAACTTTATTTTTCTCTCCTTCACGCAGCTGTTAAAGGACTTTTATTTTGTTGACAGACAGATCTTACCTCGAGGCCCCGTTTAGTCACAGTTTGTGCAAAAATGATTCTGGACTTTGAGGAATTCTCGTCCAGCAGAAAGTTTATGAACTGCACGTCGGCTGACTTGTTGTATCTGGAGCAAAAAGCAAACTCACATGTTATTTTGCTTCTTTTCTCTGTCTTTACATCATTTTATGATAATTCAGGGTTTGGGAGTTAAAGACATGTTGGACGCTGTGATGGGCATATTTTATTTTGTTTTACATTTTATAGATTCAATGAAAAGTTAAATAAATACATATATTAATTAATAGTGAAGACCATCCTTGGTTTCAGCTCTACTTGGTACCCAGCCACATAATGACCCACTTCTTTGGAGTCATACTGCTGCAGACTCCCTGAAGTGAGGGATAATGATCTTACGTTTCCTTGTGGTTCAAATCAGACTGTTCCTCAAGTAAAAGGAATCTATTTCTGTCTTTAATGCAACAATTATCTGCTGCAGAATTGTAGAGTTAGAACTTAAAGTGCATTATCTTTATAATATGCTGTTATTCTTTCCTCCGAGTTGGAACTTGGCTTTGGTTTCCGGTCATCTCCGATCAGCAGCCACTGTGCCTGTTTGTTAACGCTGAGCTGTCTTAAACGTATCGGCACCTTTTGTTGTTTTGGCCACCGGCTTCACCTCAATAGATGTTGAACAAGGAAACGGACTGGAGCTCAATGAAGCGCCACACAGTGAAATCAGAGGTCAGTACATTTTGGTGGTGTGAAGAAGAGACACGATGCTAAAACCACTCTGAGTCAAATACAGCCTCGTTTAAACACAGCGACCGAGCAAATAGAAATCCAGTAGGTTAAAGGTATGTGCCAAAGAAAAATAAGTTAATTTAAATCTATGGTCATTAGGAGTTTTGTCTGTAGAGGTCTTCAACTTCGACTCTCACTTCACTCTTTACAAGTGTTTTTTTCTGGTGGTAAATCATTCTGAGGAAAGTGTTTTCTCTGCTTTCTTTTGGATTGTATCTTTTTTTTGTTGATCAGTGTATACTAATCTCCTTTATGGTGGATTGTACACAGAATCAATACACTGGAGAACAGATGTAGGATTAATTTAGCCCATCTTCTTCAGAAAATCAACTGTATATGCCGACTGTGAAAACAGCTTATTACAACTCATATTTTGCTTTTTTTATTCGGTCGACCTCTAGTGGGCATAGTTATCGTTACAGCAGCAAAGGAGGAAGTGAGGAGAAGTCATATGAAGAGTGACCACATTGGGAGAAGCTCAGAGGAAGGAAGGTTGACAGGAGAACGCTGATCGTGTCCAGCGTGAAGATGGAAAAGTCAACAGTGAGTCATTTTAACTCATACGTCACGTAACGTAAGTTATGTATGTTTGGTTCGTTTCCTAAACTTTAACAAAAAAGTCAGGAAACTGATGACCTCAGAATAAGCAAGTAAAGCCGAGAACAGCTTAAAGTTTTGAGTCTACTTTAAATCAGTTTCCTAGATTTTAATTTAAAGTATGTCACTTTGTCAGATTTTGTGTGTAGGCTGTCGTTTTTAGAGTCGCTGGCGATCGACTTCTTAATTTTTCTTAAGAATTTGGACCAGTTGGATAAATAACAGGGGGCTCTTGGGGATGAGACTACTTTGTCATTTGCTGATCAAACAATGTTAACAGCTCTACTGCACATCGTCTGCAGTCAGGTCATGTTATGAGACTTCAGGCTTTGATTTATGGCTGAAAAGCAAGAAATAGATATTGGTTAAATTTTTAGAACCATTTCTGAGGGTTGAAACGAGAAGCAAACTGTTGTCGGTCTCGAACAGTAGATTCTCACTCTGCAGCCTTTTAATAATGAAAAAAAAGAAAAATACACATTTATACATTAAATATGTATAAAATATTTATTTACTGGAGCCCTGATTCACAAAAAAAAGCTACATATTAAACCTTTTCGAGGTTGCGTTAACGCGAGCTCGTCACCTGAGTTCACAGCAGCTGCCTCTCCTCCTTCCTGTCAACACATTTACATATTTTCTCGATGAGCTGAACCACAAATGAATGTAAATGATCAATATTCATCATAAGATAAATCGCACCTCATTATTGGATGTACATGTTGGTGCTGGTGTGTGTGTGTGTGTGTGTGTGTTGTCGAGCAGGAGGGGGGCTTTCAGGAGCCTGCGATGGCATTCATCAAGTCCTTCATATCGACTGCGGAGCTATAATGTAATTTCAAGAGTAAAAAATGATGCAGAGTGTAATGCACCCATGGCGCACTGCATTTAAAAGCCATTATTCACCAACAACTTGTCATCAATAGTTCTCTGCCTGTTGTTTTCCAGCTGCTTAACAATGTTAAATGGCAACATATTTGTGTCCATATAATCAGAGCAGTGTCGTCTCTGATACTGGTTTGTCTGCTCGGTGCAGACGGTCAACGCTAACCTTTCATTATCTCTTCCCGTGAATGAAAGACACCCAAAGAAGGAAAAAAAAGGTAACCCAATTACGCTGAAAGCAATTAGTGACACGCTCTCAGTGTTGTGGAACTGAGGGGTGTAATTACGCAGATGAAGTTTGTGACGGCGTCGGATATGAGACGACGCCATTATCCATCCTTGTTTTTTTTAATTAGTGCTTTGCTCACTTTCTCGCCGCGACATTAAGGGTAATGTTGCAGGGAGGAGAGCGAGGTGGAGACACAGTCGCAGAGGCAGTTTTCATAACTCACACAGAGCCAGCTCCCAGTGTCACTTAATGTAGCATGAAACATCAAAAGGTTGCATCCACACACACGATACATCAACCGATGGGCCCCTTTTATTGATCGAAGGCTGGTACTTTGAAAACACTTCGCCGCTAAATGGCTTTTTGTGGAATTGTTTTTGTGTTGCCGTACTGAATCTTCTTTTCAACGCCCTCAAAACATTCCATGACGCACTCCTCCAACACTTCCCTCAGCAGCTCTTCATGCTGAAAACTGAAAAACTCTTTAAGTCGCTGCACAAAAGTGATCAACACTCACAAACAGAACCGTCCCCACAGTCACCACGAGCAGGAGTTTTACTTTCATATCGCTTATGAGCTTATTCTGCATTTGAAATCGTGTTTACGCTGTTTCAAATTTCATATTTTTTATATATCTCATGTTTTGCAGCGGTCTTTTGCTAATCCACCATCTCGCTTGATTCTCATGCGATTACCTCCAACAGCCCAGTCGTCAGGATATAATGTTAGCAGTAACGTTTCTGCAAAACCACAATAAGGTGAAGGTTAATCGTTTGCACCAAATGTTTCATATCTCTTTCACATCTTGTGACAAGCAGCTGACTACAGTTCAAGTCACATCTGTGCATATTTTTAAGCACACCTGCAGACATAACTGGCCATAACTTACAGGAAGTCGGACCATCTCTGTTGCGACCGGCAAAACAGGAATTTTGAGCCGAACCACGATGTCTTCTTACATTAAACGAGGGATTTTTGTGCCAACGACTAACCACTGCAAACAGTAGGCACAGCGCCGTGATTGAGAAGAGAGAAATAGAAAATACAACCCAAACAAAAGCAAATTTGCAACATAAATGCATCTATTCTGGCGACTGGGTTGCCTTCAAATGTGAAAGTCAGCTCGTTAGTAAATGTACATGATACGACATGCATTGTAGAAAATTGCTATGATACGTATGAAAAATAAGAGTTTGAATGTAAGATGTCAAGATTTTATCCGAGCTATTGCTCTTGCTATGATTGTCACTATTGGGTCACACCCTGAAGATGTTATGGGTTATTATTATTATTCAAAGAAGTTGTCAACTAAAAAAGTTGTGGGTGGATTTTTTTAATCTTGTTTCATCTCGTTTGGGTCTTCGGTGGTGGAGCAACATGTCAGCCGACCGATGGTGCCACACAAACTGAAATATCTCCAGAGTTACCAAAAGTATAAGAATTTCTTCACTTTCTATAGTTCCTGTCATGTGTCCCCTTCGCCTCAGCTCTTCTTCCTCATTAGTCCCAAACAGCAGCATGACCTTCCTGCTCCAGTAATTACAGCAGAGTCGCTCTCGGTCTTCACCTGTGGACTGAAACACATCTGCTCCAAGGATTATCTCACTCGACACGCCGTCTCCCTCCTCTTAAATAGAGCTCTGATTCTAAACCCCCCGTCTCTCATATGATTATTCAGTGGTCATTCGTTAGCCCAACGTTACAGATACACGTTAGCCTCAAAGCAATCAGCACAGCACGCGACACCATCTATTCTTAGACCCTCGATAGATATAAGATAAGATAAAACCTTTCCCCTTTTAACCTTTAAGCACTTGAAAAGGTAAGAAACCTCAGGAAGGGCAGCGGAACAGACAGACATGCGATAGGAAGACAACAAAAGAAAGTGGATAAGAGAAATAGAAATGACTAAATTAATAAAGCAGATATCACCATTCACAGCCACACTGTCTCCATATTAAACATAGAAGAGCGACGGTATTAAAAAAGATCCATTTACAGCCCAGTAGCTTCGATCTGCATCAATACTAACATGACTTTTTACTTTCAAATTGCATGTAGCGCACATGTCAAAGACATGGGTTTGCGTGTAAGTGAAACTTGAGTTCTTTCTATCGAGTTCTGTTTAAAACAAATACGTCCAAATATGATGGATAACAAAAATGTGCAGCGATGCATAAAGAGGCTGCTGTTGATGGATTAGTCAAACAAACCCAAGACTTTGACCCAGGCGACGGGGGTTCATGTCCCACGTGAGACCAAAAGTCAATGTTGACTTGTTTGTTCACCAAGGACGTGAGTTCAGCGTTGGTGGTAACGCGTAACATAAGTATCGGTCTATAAGTGTTGAGTGTATGACTGAGCCTACAATTAAAGAATATGTATTTCTATCTAATAATATCTGAGATTTGATCCTTTGTCTGCTGCTCATCACATTCCTTTATTTAAAAAGATAAAAGATAGAAGATAAGATTACTAGCTAAAATGCAGTGTAATAAATACTGTATTACTCTACGCAGTCAGTAATATTGTAACATAACATATTACTTTAAAATGAAGGTAACAAGTAATATGTAATATGTAGCAAGTAATTTGTGAATGGACTTTACATAGTTAGTGTCACGTATATAATGCCATATTTTCTCAAAACTGATCAAGTAGTTTTGGTGCTTAAATCCAACCGGTACATGTTTTCTTGTTACCATGACGACAAAGGTCACCTGGCCATGAATCTACTTTCCACAGAAGTTAATGCATGCAAAATTGAAATTATGTATATATTTATAAATCGGATTTAAATCCATGTCGAGTGCTTCTAAGATGCATTCAAAGACATGCTTTGCAACATTTAATCCTTTTGGTTGCTTGCAGTATTACACATCCATCTAATCATCAGCGTAATGTGCAGAAGAATCCATGTCCCGAACAATCAGAGAGAAAGCTCAGACCAAACTGGATGACATCACCTTCTCATGTGTATCCGTACACTCTCATGACTCGTGTCGCTGCCCCCTTCGACACTCAGAGTTCAGGCTGCAGATTTGAGAGCCAGGGGTCCCGGCCTTTTGGAGAGAAAAAGCTCGCGGCGGCTCCCATCTGTCATCGGCTCAGCAGCCAAATAAGCCTGTTCTTTACTGGGAGCCAACAAGATGGATGGAGCCACTTCATCACGGCTGTATGGGGGCACAGTGGAAGCGCGGCACTGCATGCCTCTTTGACAGCCAGTCCTCCCCCACTCTGCCTCCCTACGGTTACCATCAGGGCAATGTAGAGTGCAGCTATCTCATTAGCAGAACCACCACTGTGGCTGCATATTTCATTAACTGAATAATTATTTACACCCATCAACCTTAAAGTAGGATCATTTTTACACTATAAAGAGACGTTCGGTTATGAAAGACGATCATTTATTTGCGCTTTTATTATATTTTTTTTCCTGAATCTGTTTGGTTTACTTCAGCTCCGTCACTGAAGCTGAAGAACTCCAGGTGCCTGCAGGGAAGCTGTCTCAATATGTAATCAATGGGTTTAAAGTTAATAAATCAATGCTGCAGACATCACAACAAAGCTGGTGTGTGTACACGGGCACGAACTGTGAAGCCTGTAGATTATATTTTGTAAAAATTGGATGAATTGCTGTGATAGTTGGATCTGCTTTCGCCCACATCCATCCCACAGTGTTTCGCCCGGACCATTCACATCATTGTCGACTTTTGTTATTTCAGAAAGAATCTTCCGAGATCCACAATCTTGGGGGAATAGAACTGGTTATGTGGCAAACAGCTGAGCTTAGTTGGATGATTCCAATCAACACATAGATCAACACATTGGCCTTAATCTAACTTCCTTTAAAGCCAACAGCATGTCATTTTCTTAGATCGCCAAATACTTTGGGTCTGCGGCTCTATCTTTCTCCAGGAAGCTAGATTTTATTACTCTAAAGTCCACACTAACACGTAGCCATGGCAACACACTGGTTTCACTGGGGTTTAAGGAGGTGAGCAACGTTAAAAGACTACATGTTGTGAATGAACGTCTATGTCTTTGATTGCATGCGTAGTAGATATATAGTGAGTGAAACAAGCATTTTAGGCCAAAGTAACTAGGTTTTTTTGTCAGATTTGACGGGTGATTGTGTAAATGCATTTTTTTATCCCAGGTGACCATCGAAAATGACGTTACGGCTCTCTTTCTTATTATTCAACAGCACGAACACAAAAGAGAGTTTCCAAGCTTGATCTCAGTGAAAGTTCCTCCCGTGGCGATGATTGGTTAATCATTAGTCCCTCTCTCATTGGATCGATTGTTTTTTAAACCGTTGTTTCTTGTCATCACGCCAGACAAATTGGTCAGCTCGAACGCAGTGGACAGATTCAAAGGTCTGCAGGCCGACAACACGGCTGGCATGTGCTGAATAAACTGTTCAGGCTTCAGGGCGCAGAGAGAGCGTCTTTTAAGGTCCCTCTTTGTTTGACAACACATACATGAATGGCTTTTTTGGGGCCAAATTGTGTCACATGAGCTGAAACTGGGACGACTCCCCCTTCAAAAATCACACAGCCCAGCTCATCGCTGTCCCTGGGCGCCTGGGTCCATGATGTCTTTTAAACTACATGGCAGCCAACAACAGCGTTGTTGATGAAAAAGCAGGTCACAGTTGGGTCAACAAACATCTTTTCATGGCTCGGAGGTTGTGTCCTTATTGCATTCTGGGACGACGGAGGACTGCGTGTCAATATGAGGTCAAACCATCTCAGCCGTTGTCAACCATTAGTTAGCTTCAACCCACAAGTATATTAAATACAGGAAGTCGTTTTGTTTTGAAAACGTACCTAATGAAGTTCTGATTGGATGCTGCTGCTGCAATGAATCAAATAAAAATGACAAGGTAATCCTTTATTGATCCCTTGGAGGGGAAACTCAGGGTATGCTGATATTTTAACCACTTTTTCTGGCACAGTTTTTGTAATTGTTATAATATAACTGCAGAGTTTATGTCTTTCTCCAGCAGATGTGTTCATTATGTCTGTGTGAGAGCGTGGAAAGAGCAATTACGAGAGCGTTTCTCTGTCGTCGAGAAGGTAAAAGTTACTCAACCTTCCACGCGGCAGGTGTTTGGAGCCGCTGTAACGCCGTGATTAGAAGTTTCATCTCGTTATTGGCAGAATGAGCTCTTACGGACATTCATCACACAGAGATAATCTTTGTGTTCAGCTATCAAAGTTCACCATCAGGTACTCAATTTACGCAACGTAGCCTATAGAATAATCCTAAGTGATCCCTATTGTTGGGATTGATTAGCCTTGATTTTAGACGTCCTGCTGCATCGTGTCATTCTCGAGTTTCCAGACCAGCTTGAAGTGATTTCAAGGGTGTTTTAATACAAAGCACGCCATCATCTTGATATCATTTCTGCAATTACACGTGCTGCATCGGTCTGAAGTTCAGGGTCTGGGGCTAAGTGCAGAATCCTGTGGTGGAAATCTTGTTTTTCATTGGTTTGAGTGCTGTAAGCTGATGTTTATAGAACTGTGGTTTGAGTTGAAGCGACTGTCAGATCTCACACGCTAGCTGCTCTGTTAGTTAACACGGGTCATGTTTTTTTTTTCCAGCTCTTCCGAATATGAAATTACCTACAAATTAAAGCTTAACACTGAAAAGGAACTGTTACCCTACACCTCTCCACCGCTGAGATATTCCAAATTGATGTGGTCGCTGGTGACGTGAAATCCTCCAAGAAAAGATGTTTTTGCGCAGACACACACACAGAGGAAATTACATTTTCCACGTAGTTTGTCACGGCTTTCCTTTTCCACATCATGTTTATAATGTGGACATGTTTCACAGAGAAGAAAAGAGCCACCACACCTCCGCTACTGTCCTCCTTACCTCATCCCTCCCTCCCTCCTTTTTCTCATCAGGCTGCAGACACAATCAACTTTTTACCCTGGATTAAGGTTCAGAGTCTGGCATCGGAAAATGGCTCCTTTCGTCACGGGGTCTCTGTCAGCCGCCAAAATGCTTCACTGGTGTCCTCAGGCTCTCGATATTTCTTTTCAGCTCTTTTCTCCCCTCCTCTTATCTAGAGCCCTGTCTGCAATCCTCTCTTTGCTGTCTGCTGCAGCTAAGAAAGAAAGAAAGAAGAGAAGATGAATGGTTTCTGAGGACACATAAGAAATACCCAGATGGCTATCACCATCAGTGTGTGTGTGTGTGTGTGTGTGTGTGTGTGTGTGGAAAATAACCATGTCATGAAGCCTTTGCATTGAAAGAAACATATTTTTTCTTTTAGATCTTTAAGATTCACAAACTTAAAAAGAACTCTGACAAACCGAGATGCTGGAATCACTCCGACATCTTCAGCACGTTTTGGAAGATTTGACGTAGATATTTGCAAACGTTGAACTGCTGCTCGTCTTTCACAACAACAATAAATGTGTGTGTATACAATCTAACAGAAGTTTCCAGACGACACTAAAACGGATGCTATGCTAATTTAAAACATTTTAATATCCTCAATTTTTCAAAACATTAATCACCTGCCGGAGGTTGTTTCTCACCTTGTGAACATTTAATTTACTTGACTCATCAGCCGTTTCCTCTCTGAGAGAAGAAGAAACTCTTTCTGGTCGATGTCTTCACAGATGTTTAATTCTGCGTTGCTGTTGAAATTTAACATTCATCCCGTGGTTGTTTCTCACTGTCATTTGGAGCAACCATTATTGGAAAAAAAAACACCTTGTGCATTTTGCTAACCTTGTGTTTTTGTGCCCTGTGGAGTTTTATTGTTAAAAGTTGTGTTTCCTAGTAGGCATTTATTACCAGAACACACTGAGTGCCTCCTTGAGTTTTTTTAAAAAATGAGTCAAATTGATTTCCTGACTCATAAAACAGCACAGAGAAGACTTTTTTCATTTTTTTACTTGCCTTTCGCTTGCACATTTTGCATCTTGCTCAAACTGTGTATCATCAAAATAGCCTGAAACTGTGTAACTCTTGTTTGTTATAACCTACAGAAGCTGACCGGTCAATGGGCCACATCACCAAATCTCAGTCATCAGTTAACCAAGACTCTTAACTGCCCTTTAAATAAAGACATTACCTCATTATTTTCACCTAAAATCTTCCCAGGAGCCTCTCTGAGCTGCTCTCGCCTTCACATTGTACCGTCACTCCTCATTCTTATTCCTTCCTCGCCACAACAACAGCCCGCCTGCTCGAGAAATGCTCTTCAGCAGTTTATCTTTTATTGCCTTGATTTTCCATTTTCAATCCACAGGAATATATCAAACACCACCTCCCAGGTGCGCAGTAATCATGGATTATGTTCACTAAGCAACCACTAAGTCACACATGAGGGATTTGGTCAACAGCCTAAAAAAAGACAGCATATCCTTGTGGATAATTGCGTAGATCTTTTTTATCTCGGGCGTAATCTCGCCGCGGTTTTGATGCGATTTCTTGATGATTGTGGAGCTTTGCAGGGGACTTTTTTTTTGCATCACTTCATCTTACTTTGCGTGGAGGGAGGAGGGAGAGGCAGAAATCATTGTCTACAGAAAATTAATCCCCAGTTTTGTATTCTGAAGAAGCCTCCGTGATTTCAAACTGACACATCGCATTGCTCCGGCAGTTTTAAATTATCATACAGATAATGCGGGTCTGTGTGACAGTCTGTTGGTTTAGTTCACTTTAATGGAATGACATTAAAGTGCTTTTACAGTCGAGTGAAGAGTGAATGCAAAGAAAAGAGGCACGCGGCGTCGTCCTATAACATCCTGATGAGACGCCGCCGTGCAATAAGGCGGTTACTCGGGGCAACGGAGCTCACAGTCTGATCTAATACATTACACACACACACACACACACACACACATACAGGAAAGCCTCTTCTCCCCAAAATGCAAATCCAATTTTCGAGGCAGGGGAAGAGAGTGAACACGTACGCCGACCTTTGCAAGCCGCAGCTCTCTGTGTCTGCGGCGGCTAATCGATCGGTATTGTGCGACAGAGTCAACAGCTGTTCAGGCGTCGAGGCCCGGCGACCGGGCAGATCCACGCTGCCTATCGGCTGTTCAGACTCCCTGGCTGTTTCTCCCAATTCAGCTAGAAATTTAATGAGCATCTTCCTGCCTTCTGTCTGCACAGCCCTTCCCTTTGACTCAAGGCTCAGGAAGACTTATTTCAGAACTTTTCCCCAGAAAATACTCTCCTCCACCTCCCAAATACGTCCTCAAATTTCAGAGCAACTTTAGGTTCCAGCACACTCTGTTAAAGTTCACCTGTTTTAATCTTTGACATGCATATTTTCAGAGGTTTTTTTTTTAGATTTATTGTGTTAGAAAACAGATGAGTCATTGCTTATTGCACTTTCTTAACAAGTGACAGTATCTGCTGGGTAGGAAAACAACACTGGTTGGTTGTTTATGGGGGTCAAACAGCCTCTGGACGTAGTTATTATGACGTTTCAGCTTACGTCATATAAAGAATGAAAACGTCCTGCATCATGTAGCGTAAAGTATCTGGCGGTCTTGATCACGAGTGATGGGAAAATCAAGCGTTATATGAACAGGTGGTTGTTGCGGCGTCGGCAGTACTGCAGGCTTTACGCCGGACCGTCGTGGTGAAGAGGGAACCGAGGGAGTTGATCTGCATTCCAACTCTCATCTGTGGTCGTGAGCTGTGGGTAGTGACCGAAAGAATGAAATTGCAGATTCAAGCGGCTGAAATTAGTTTCCTCCGTAGGATAGATGGGCTGAGCCCTAAAGATGGGGTGAGGAGCTCAGACATCCGGAGGGATCTTGGAGTGGAGCTGCGCATGAAAAGGAGCCAGCAGAGATGGTTTTGGGCATCTGATTAGAACACCTCCTGGGTGCTTCTTTTTGGAGGTTTTCTGGGCATGACCCACTGTGAGGAGAGCCCGCGGAAAACCCAGAACTTGCTGGAGGGACCAGATATCTCATCTGGCCTGGGAATGGCCTGGAATCCCCCGGGAGGAGCTGGAAGAGTTGCTGGGGAACGGGGCGTCTGGGAAACCCTCCTCAGCCTGCTGCCAGCATCACCTGACCCTGATACACAGGATGAAGATGGATGGATGGACTATCTTGAAACTAGGTAGTGGTTACTAAGATCTTGAAGGACTCTTCATTCACAATTGGTAATGAGCACAAAAAACAAAGTGTCCCTCGACACTATTTTGCCGGCGCACAATCTCTGTATCGTGGGTTTAACTCCACCCAAGATGGTTGTGATACGTTTAATCTTCCTCAGAGTCGGCTCTCTTCATGTCCTCCTCTGACATCAGAAATGATGTGAAGCGCAAACAGAGGAAGTTGGTCGCGCAGACGATGATCTGAAAGGCTTTTGGGGGATTTTCTTCCTTTAGATCCCCCGATTTCCCCTTCGCGACTGTAAATACATCCTCGAAATACAAGCAGTGCAACATTTGTCTTTGGCGGGCCTGCCTTCCCACAGCTGAACCGTTTTCAGATGAAGAGGACGCTTCATCTCCTTACATTGTTTGCCCAGACTGCTATAGGCCAGCGCCACCTGGACCTTGGTGATAAACGTAATCCAGACACAGAGAAGATCAGTGTGTTTTCCAAAAGCGCAGCGCTCGTGCCGCGCCTTCCGATAGCTCAGCGAAAGTAACTAGATATCAAAGACTTTCAAAGAATGCTTAGAGACGAACCATCTGATAGGCGCTGTGGAAATTCACACTCGTTCGCTTTTGGAGTGAGCGATGCTCGTCGCATATCCTCCCATCTGCGCGGCTGATAGCGGAGACATAATGAGAAGAGCGGAGACAAAGTGTTGAGAGGCTTTGCATGGGCCGTATCATCACTCCAACTTTGAAGGGTATTTCTCCCGGCCTCTGCCTCCAGCTGGCGCCTCCCTCCCCTTTGGCACGGCCTCGCCTGCTGGTAGTGGTCTGGAGCTCAGGGTTATGGCCTCTGTCACTGGCATCACACACAGGCAGCAGATGAGCCAAGTGCACACATACATAACACAAACACACTCATAAACACACATTTTACACATCCATACACGGAGCATATGGCGTTCCTTCTTCCTGTTTGAAACACTCACTGATGCACAGCTCCGTGAGGGTGTTTTCTCCACAGTTTCTGTGTGTTTGTAAGTACATTTTGGCCCCGAATGGATGGATTAGATCGATAAAATATCAGGATTAGAATTTGTGTTTTGGAATTAAAGAAGTGTTAGACATTCTGGAAAACAGTATTTTTCACTCTCTCTCTTGTTTTAGTGCCAAATATAGAGCTTTAGCTTAGCTTAGCTTAGCTTTAAGACTGGAATTGGAGCGAAACAGCTCCGGCTTTGGCCAAAGTTGATAAATATTAGAGCTATTTAATTATGTGATCCCTCCATAAGACCTGCTGCAGGTTTAAATTTGATTTCCAATGAATCAATAAACCCAAATCATGAAGGTTTGCTGAGTCACTTCTGAGGCTCCAGATCTGTTTCTACTTGACGAGAGGATGGAAGTCAGAATTTAGGAAATTGAAGTATGGAAATGCAGTGTGTGTGTTTGTGTGGTCATGCATACGGATGCTCGGTGATGCGCTGACAATGAGGTTGAGGAGTCGGACAGTGATTGAGGCAGCGAGAGCCGGGCCGACTGATCAGAGCGTCGACTCACATCTCCCCCGGCGTCGGCTCCTTCAGGCCTTTTGTTCTGTTGTTATCTGCAGAAAGTGGCCAATAGCTGGGGAACAATGTGCTTCAGTAAAAGAATAGAGAACAGAGCGTGTGCTCACTTTTTTTTTTTGCACTCAGTTGCAGAAAGTTCTAATCCTTCCTAGACTTGCTGTAACTTAATGGAGCTTAAATGGGGGATGTTTAAAAAGCCTGGTCCTTTTTTCTTTTTTTCTGAAGTTCTGATGTGTCACTGTGGCACATCGCACAATGAAACAGTCAGGGCAAAGTGCAGATCCGACATTTTCTTGAATAGGCCAATTACAGCACTGTAATCTGCATTAGTCTTGAATTATAGCTTCAGCAGGAAGACGTTCGCCTGAAATAGGAACGAGGCTTCCGACTTGATGCATTGTGCTTTTAAGACTGAATCACATGTTCACGGTTTCTGCAGGTTTCTACAAGTTATAGTTAAGACTTAAAGACCCTTTTTAAAACCACTATAAGTGCAATTTAAGACCCTTTTCACGTTCAAACAAGTGCTGTCTGGATGATGCTGTTATGCCTTGATTCCACTGGTGCGTTTTTTTGGCTTCTCCAGTGGATGAGTGGACTGTGAATGAAATGTTGTCGTGAAGTGAAACACAAGGTGTTTTATTTTGAAAGTTAACCAGATGCTGTTCCTGTGTTTGACCTCTGGCCTGGCTCGATCTGGGACTCTTCTGCACCTGGTGGAACCGCGAGCTTTGTCTAGAACCGAGTCTTCGAGTCGTAGCCGGAACGTGACGCAGAATGTGGAATCTGCCTTTGGTGATGCAACAACAGATGTTGACACGGAACAATAGTGTGATGGTGATTTATGTATTTCTGTCTTCCTCTGCAGCGCTCTTTCCTGCACAAAGGGGCTGCAGGCTTTTATTTTCATTATATTCAACCGAACACTAAGTGTTTGTGTTGAACATGAACTTACGTACAAACGTCTCAATCAGCGAGAACACGTCACATGATGCCGTACTGTTGTTTTCCAGAGATGGACTGCGACAAAGTAAATTATCTCAAGTGCTGTTTCAGCACCGGCTACTTCACACTTCCACTCCTCAGATACATAAATATTTGTACTCTTTGCAGATTGCTTGCTGCATCAGAGCCAAAGCAGCATATTTTTAAACTAATTTATTATTTCAGCAATTGGATTTATATGTATATCTGAACTTTGTCCATTTAATATCAGTTACTAGCCTTCGTAAAGGTTTTAACAGAATATCTTGTATTTAAAAATGGAGCTATGATTTTCAGGCTCTTTTTCCAGCCCTGGTTGTTTGGTAGTTGTGTCGATGATCCTTGAGAAGTGCTGACCATACTGTGAGATCTTTGCTGAGAGATGTGGAGGACAAATTGATTATCTGACAAGAAAGAAGTGAGAGAGATTTGATTGTCACCAACCCAGAGAAGGTCTTGTAGACTGATTCACCACATCTTTCTTCTTCTTTTTTTTCTTCTTTTTGTTGTTAAGTCTGAGCTTTTTTCCCATAGTGCATCTTGAAGAGGCTTGGTGCTTTTATCCAGGGACACTGAACTGATGAGGTGGCTCCTTTTTGAACTCTGACACCACCCGTCTGCTCCTTTTGTCCACTAGTACACTAGTTGTATTTAGTGATATCAGGTCTCTTTGCAACAGTTTTTCCTGAAGCGTATTCACATGATATTACCTTGTGACATTTAGTGGGATGAATGGTACATTTGTTTGAATACTACGATAATATGATGTGTTACAGCAGGCTTTCAGGTTATCTGATGCACCGGCAGCCACAGGTCTGTAAGTTCAACAGCAGCTCCTTAATAACTTTGGATTGTTGTGTAGTTTTTGAATATATAAATGTTTTTTTTTTTGCCCTTTGCTCTCTTTTGTCCTCCCTCTCCGCTCTGCTTGATGCCCTGAGGTCCTTCTGCACAGCCACTAAGCTCCACGGTGAGTTCATGTGATGGGTCAGCAGACAGAACGCTGCAGTGATGTAAGGTGTGTTTCTGCTCAGAGATGAGGAACTGTTTTTGTGCACAGAAGTCCACAAGAATATCCAGAAAACACAATTTTCCAGGCCTGCTGCTGAAAAAAAACATGTTCTGGGTTATTACAGTTTGTGAAACTCTGTATTGTCAAGCGCAGTCCAGCAGGCTCGACTCAGAGCTTCAGTCAAGGTTCACATCCTGAGTGAAAAACAGTTCACGTAGTATGACATATTATGATGTTTGGACTGTTATTAATGTTGTGAATCAGTTGCTCAGAATTTACTTTGTTGGCTTAAGTCACCAAACTACTTTGTTGGGTTCAGGAAAATATTATACTTGTCAGTCATGTCACTCAATCTTGATTCCTGGTCACGCACGACTGGTGAAACTCTGTCTCATCCATCCAACCAACCAAACAATCCCCCCACTCTGACTTTTCTTGCTCTTTATGCTATGGCACTAGAGATGTACTTCACAGCCATATGTTCCCACATTTCTAAGATCTTTCATAAAATTAGGCCTTATGTTTCCCACATTTCTAAGATTTTTCTTAAAATTAGACCCTATGTTCCCACATTTCTACGTTTTTTCTTAAAATTAGGCCCTATGTTCCCACATTTCTAAGACTTTTCTTAAAATTAGGCCCTATGTTCCCACATTACTAAGATTTTTCTTAAAATTAGGCCCTATGTTCCCACATTCCTCAGACTTTTCTTAAAATTAGACCCTATGTTCCCACATTCCTCAGACTTTTCTTAAAATTAGGCCCTATGTTCCCACATTTCTAAGTTTTTTCTTAAAATTAGGCCCTATGTTCCCACATTTGCAAGACTTTTCTTAATATTAGGCCCTATGTTCCCACATTACTAAGACTTTTCTTAAAATTAGGCCCTATGTTCCCACATTTGCAAGACTTTTCTTAAAATTAGGCCCTATGTTCCCACATTACTAAGATTTTTCTTAAAATTAGGCCCTATGTTCCCACATTTCTAAGATTTTTCTTAAAATTAGGCCCTATGTTCCCACATTTCTACGTTTTTTCTTAAAATTAGACCCTATGTTCCCACATTTCTAAGATTTTTCTTAAAATTAGGCCCTATGTTCCCACATTTCTAAGATTTTTTTAAAAATAGGCCCTATGTTCCCACATTTCTATGTTTTTTCTTAAAATGTCTAGGACATTTTCAAAATGAGGTCTTGTGTTCCTACATTTCCCTTCAATTTAAAGGTTAGGGTTAGGGGTTAAGGAAACCCTAACCCTAAGGAAATGTGGGAACATAGGGCCTAATTTTGGAGAAAAAAAATTCTTAGAAATGTGGGAACATAGGCTCGCTCCCCGGCCACTTTCCAGGTATCTGCATTTGGCACGATGGGAGTGAGAACGTGCTGCATCTACTGTTTCCCTAAATGTCGGCAGACGAGCGCCCAAAAGAAACGCGTTGAGTGAAATCTCTATACAGCTAACTCCTATACAACACAGATCTTGCCATTTTTAGACAGATTATGATACAAATATGTTACATAATATATCTTCAAAGCTGCAAGGTTCGAACACAGCTTATGCCATAAAGCAAATATAAATAATTCACGTCATTAAATCTATACCTCCCTCAGATCTTTACTGTACATGCCTGGATTTTATAGCTTTGCCGCTAGTTTCATCTGTATTATCTGCACTCGTCCCAGTCGGTCTAAATTCATTATAATGAGTTCCTCAAAGGAAAACAGATTATTGTGGGTAAAATCCAGATGTGTCAGCAGCTGAGTGGCTTCCTCCAGCTCTCTGCTCAGCATACATAATGTCTATAAGCCACCTTGCAGTTTGTATCATAAAGAAGGATTAATTTCCTGTAGTATATAAATTACAATCCGTAACATGTAATTACAACAAACCCTGTATTACCACCACTGTATTAATATTTTCTCCTGCCTGTCTGCGTAGTGGTTAACATTGTTAACCCCTTGTGTGTTTGTGTCTACTGACGTCGTCTCTGACTGCCTTCTTTATTAAAAAGAAGTCCACGGTGTCTTAAATCATCCATCTGGCTACGCAGAGAAACCGGTTGCTCTGGTTCTGTTACAGGCCTGGTTCTGTTGTTCTGAGGAGACGACGCCACACATGGAATCACTCTGGGAATAGTTTTTCCCGTAATGTATTTCATGTTACTGTCAGGGATGCTAGAAATCAGTCACAGCAGGGGGTGCTGAGAGGTCAGTCGATGTGATGTCATAGTAAAAATTCATGTTTTGTGCATTGAGTTGATTGACCAAGTTGATTTATATCTATAAGTTATAGAAGACAGTGCGAAAATGTTTGTAACTACAGGCAACAGCGAGGAGAAGAAGAGGGAGAAGAGTTTCCCAGACTCCATTAAGAAATTGCTCGATTTTGTGCATTTTTAAGTTGGAGGAAACTTTCTAAATGTTGTAAAATGCTGTCTATGAAAAAATCTTTATCATTCAGGCCTTCACGTGAATTCGGCAATGTTTTAAGTTCTTTCTTTCTTTGCATGGAAAATATTCTGTCCACTTTATCTCATAGATGAATGTGATTATTTTCATATAGAGCAGCAAATTCAGATCTACTCAATAGGGGTCACTCAAGAAGATCAGATCACCAGAGACGTATGTTGATGCCAGCGATAAACAGCCTCATAGTTTATGGTGATGCAGCACCGTGAGGGCACAGAGGTTTCACAGCAGAGACGAGTATAACATGGATCTGCCTGTTTGTCAGCGCAAACAGAGACTCCAGTCGACAAACTCCAGGGATTCTAGGGAAACTTTAGGCTTTATAATCAAAGAGTTTTTAATACCACATGGACACTTTTATCTAAATCTGGATCACACTTCTTTTAAATCGATGCTGCAGCCTCCTCAGCGACCTCTGACTCCTGCATCCATGACCAAGACCAAGAATTTCTTATTACAGTAAGTTGCAATGTAAAGCTAATAACATGATCAGAACAGAAAAAAAATGAAAAGAGGAAGCATGTAAATAAAGCTGCTGCAATCACAAATTAGAGGGGTTAATTTTTAACTAGGTTGTAAATGCATTGTTTGACACGAATCAGTAAATCAGATGCAAATGAGGCGTTATCTCACGGCGTCGAGGGACCGTCCTTCCCGCTCACTTATTTTGCACGCGCCGGGGTAAAATCATTAGCCGAACATTTGCGATGTAAATGTATGTCATCTGAAGGCCGTGTGGACTGCTGATGAGCTCGGCACTTCCCGCGCTGCGTGACACAACGAGAGTTATTCCACGCCGCCCGGGGGGTTCAAAACTGAGGAGCAACAACAAGACCGACATGACAAAAAAAAAGTTCTGTTTCCTATCATGCTTTTCCAAGTGCGGGTCAAGCAGCACTTAATCAGGAGATTAAATGAGCACCAAAGTCGGGTTGCCTGTGGCGTAGGTTCCCATTAGCTAGACTGACAGCAGTGGGAAATCTGCTGCAATAACGGCAACCTCCCCTGCTCTCTGCAGATGTACAGTAATTAGCCCATCCGCTTATAATAGCTTAACGATTACTGGCATGTCGCCATTTGTTATGCAGGAGATTTGCTTTTGTTGACTCATTTGGGAGGAAACCGATATGAGTTTTTGATGCAATTACTCATCGTTAAGGATTTGGTTGGTGTTGTTGTTGTTGTTGACTCTCATGAAGGCTTCACCCGAGGGGAAGATTAGGGTGGAAATTGTTTTTTGTTTTGTTTTTTTCTTCTTCACGTGTGATGGTGAAACGAGGCGGAGGGGTGGGGGAGGGATTTTTTGCTGTTGTTGACAGGGTGGCACGGGGTTAATGACCCAGTGTTTGGGCTTTAATAACAGAGTGTATTAGAGGCCGTGGAAACTGCAGATAAAAAGGTGCGACTTGGCTGCAGGAAGTTAATGTTGTTTTCTTTAGACTTTCTTCAGATAACACAACAGATCACGCTCCAAACTCAAGGAACACACCAGGAGTACATCTGAGGTCGATTAAATCACTTTCCTGCTGCTTCATGACGGATTTAGACCCTCTCAGCCTCTTGCTTTGAGTTTGCTGGTCACATTTTGTCTCTGAGATAACATATGTGTCGGGCTTCCAGCAGACAGCTGGCGGCTGTTTTGTTTTTTTTCCTGCTGACAGACACCAGCCACTATGAGACTGCTGTAATTTAAAGGCATGAAAGTCTTCGTTTAGGGAAAGAACAGCTGGGGGAGGAGGAATATTCTTACCTAATATAGTCTTAATACCAAAATATCCCAACGTCTCTCAGTACGAGTGAGCTCATAACATCGAGCGGCCAACAGAGATACGGTTGAAAAGTGAGATGCTTGTTCCAACAGAATTGAGGAAGGAGCTGCGAGGTTTTAACGTCAGCAGGGACTCTTCCGGATAATTATACACTATATCGTGGCCATCAGTTCTAATTGTTTCCACTTGAGCTGCTGTTTTATTCTGTCAGATTGGTTTTTTTTTGTCAGATGGCTCTAAATACTACGATACCCATGAGCCTCAGCCACTGTTGCCATGGTGAAGGAATCAGTCCCACGGAGGCACAAAGCAGAGTTGTAGCAGCTCCCTGAAAACTGACCCAGAATCCAGCAGAACTGAACGCTGCTGAGCCCGTTATCAGGTTTCTACAGAGATCAGAAGTCGAGTGATTCACGATTTTGACTCCGTAACTAAACACTCAACTTGACCAATAAAGAATGACTTAGAATTCACTTGATGGGCTGATATAATAATTCTTTATTTCCAGCGTCACTTCCGGGTCCGAGACCACTGTGAGCGGTGTGTACATGGCAGGAACCGGACTGCGCTTTTGACTTCAGAGCAGCTTTTTGTAGATCTACGGCGCCGTCGCTTCCCGCTGCCTCAAGATAGAAAACCCAACATCAGTGCGACAAATCATTCGATTGGAGAAACACGGCTTACTTTTAAATATGTTGGGTTAACTTTCAGCCGTGTTTGGTGACAGAACCACGTGGGCCAAAACATGCTTTTGTGCTTTCACCGGAACGTCAGCACAGCGCAGTCAGTTCCAACAGCTTCAAATGCACATCGTCATCATTTATTCTGGCGAGTGTGTGTGTGTGTGTGTGTGTGTGTGTGTGTGTGTGTGTGTGTGTGTGTGTGAGAGAGATGGAGGGAGGATGTAGGTCGCTGCATCATTCACACTTTATACAGTAGAATTAGTACTTTAGTCACAGCACACTCCCATTTAGATTCAATAATTGGAAATGACTAATTCTGAAATATAGCCAAAAAGCTGCAGTATGTAAAGGTTTATGAACTAATTATTTCCGCTCGTACGCCCATAGAGAAATACACTGGAATGAAAATGGTAGCAGAGAACAAACTTAAATGACTTTCCCTCAGGACGGTATTTCAACAATCCTCACTCGTACTTTTCCTCCCCGTTCATCCGCGTTGGCTGCTCTTCTTCTTTTCTCTCTTTTTTTTTTGCTAAATAAAGTCTCTGACTTTCTTCCTCTCTCTTTCCTCTCAGATGGCTGTTGGAGTCGCAGTCTGTGGCCTCGGCTGTGACGGAGCACACGCACCGCCAGCAGAATGTTAATACAGCCTCACATTACTGTTGAATAATGTCATAAAATCACTGCTCATATTTTTATAACCGCATTTGAATGTAGCTGCAGTTATTAAGAAGTCAGCCTGGAGGCAGACATATTGCCGGAGTTGCAGTGGAGGAGGAGGAGGAGGAGGAGGAGGAGGAGGACGAGGAGGAAGAGGAGGACGAGGAGGAGGACGAGGAGGAGGACGAGGAGGAGGAGGAGGAAGAGGAGGAGAAGGAGGAGGAGGGGGATGATTTCTAATACAAATTTACTCTCCCAATGTCACCTGCTGTTTGGACAAATAATCCTTCCCCTGGTGGATGTGTCCCTGGTGGAATCATATCCGATGGCTGGAGATGTTGACAGAGGACGGAAAATGCCATGCATAACAAATATTGATCGAGCGGACGTGTGATCAATGAGCTGTGATTAGGGGGAAGAAAACGGCAGGTGAGGCACATGAAGGCTGGTGCGCTCGTTGATGTGACGGCAATCCAGAGCGGCGACAGCGGCTATTTTTACCAGCGAGACACACACACACACACACTGACGGTGACCCTGGAAAATGAGATTACAGCCGCGCCAACACTGACGCAGCACACACGCACAGGTGCAAACAAAGGCAATTAAACGCACACATCATCTCACACACACACACACACACACACACACGCCACAATCCAATGCATGCATGAGATAAAGATCAGTGTACAAACAGGAGCCGCGCTGCATCCATCCTTCACAATGCCACGCTGACCTTTCTCAGAAACGTTCCACACAGACCGAAACAGAAGTAAATGATCAGCGGCTTCTCGGGATGAAGAGGGATTACGCGCTCAGTGCTGCTAATCAAATGAAAGAGCAGAAAAATTGTATTAGGTGGGACCAGTAATTGAGTTAGAGCTATTGAAGGACACTGGCGAGTACAGCTGCTCGGGCTTCAGCACCGAGTACAGTATCACACAAACATCTCGTCCTTTTCTTCTCACAAACACTCGTAGAGTCGCAGGAACAAACCAGCAGTGGGACGCTTGTTTCCTGCTCTGATTCTTCATCGAAACAGAGTTAAAAGCAGACGGACGCAGTGTGAGTCCATTCAGCAGATTTCAGTTAAAGGTGCAATTTGTAAAATATGGCCAGATTTCAAAGTCAGCTCCAAATATCAGCAGTTACCAACAACTGCTGCTCCTCGATGGATATAAGTGGCTGTAGCAGCTAGCTGCCGTTAGCTCATTAGCTCGTGGTTCAGCTAGCCGTGCAGCCAGTCCAGTGGCCCTGGAGTTGTGTTGCCTAGACCAGGACCACAGACAACGCAGCCTCGCTCAGCTGGATTTGTCAGGTGATGATGGAACACACATTCTGCACAACCTGTTTGAACTACAGAAAAAGAGAAAGAAAAAGAGTACACAGGAAATATCCGGCTCTTCACCTGTTGATCAGGAAAGTGTGTTACAAAATAACACGAACCCGAGAACACACATAACTCACATGTTGCATATAAGTCACCTAAAAAGTTCTGAGAATATATATATACATATATACTGTATATACTTTGGCATGAATAAGCCATAAGCCCCAAACATAAAGACAGTGGAAGGCAGCGTGTCACAAACAATCCTCTCACTTCACTCCATGAAGCTCGTGTCACAGCACTCGTCACTCAGGTGTCTACTCAGAAACTTGGTTGTGAGATTGTTTACCAGCAGCAGATATCACTTTTTTTTTGTCATATTATTATTATTTTTATTTCTCATATTGAAACGTGTTCAAACGTTGGATTCAGCCGCAGTAAACCCGTTTGGTTTTATGATTATTTGCTGACGTTTTTTCTTCACTCCCAGACGAAATGGATTTGAAATTCAAGTAAGAATCCATTTCATTCAAACGTTCTGCGCTGGAATGTTTCGGTACCGCACATGTTGTCTTCCTGTCCCAACAGTTACTGCTGACCTTTGTCATCAGTGGGAAACTAACCATGCGAGCAGAAAAGAGCGAAGCTAAAATGCCTCCTTGCTGTTGGAGTTGGAGGGAGTGTGCAGCTGTATTTCAGCACGATGGTATTTCATGATGTATTATGAGGTTAAGAAGGATTTAGTCCTCTGCTGTGAGCATAAATTCCCCCCAAAACTTCTATCTTCTGGATTACAAACTGTTCATGCACAAATGTAAACACAACCCAACATTCGGAGGCTTTTACACACAAAGCCGTTTGTCTTCTTCTCTGTCATCAGTTTATCACTTTGTCACCTCCCCGCCCGCCTTCCTTTCTCCTGTCAGCTCCCGTTCCTCCTCGTGCTCCTCTTCCCTCCCCTGTCTTCTTCACTTTCGTGTCCCCTTAATCTCCTCCTCGCCCTCTCCGCCGCTCTTCCTCTCAGTCACCCTCTCCGGGTTTGTAATGGCTGCTGTCATCCAGGAGGATGTGATGAGGCGCGGTGGGGCAGGAAAGGTGACGTTCCCCGAGGCGCCCGGTCCACCAGGATCCTCCTGTTTTCAGCACCTGACAGGATGAGCGGTTGTTAAACTCGTTGATTTGTTTGTTTGTTTTTACCGGCAGCAGGTTCTGATCTTTAATGGCTTTTTTCAGCTAAAAGCAGTCAATGTTTTGTTCGGCTCCTTTAGCTTAAAACAATAAAATACAGTGTTCATAAATAAATGAACACCCAGTCACTTTTAAACACACAGTTTAAATACGTACTTGACGTAGATTATTGCCTCTGTCTGCTGCTCCGGATCGTCTCTGTCACCGAGCCGATGCTCGACTCCCAGAGGTTTTCATTGATGATGAAAAACCTTTTTGTGACGAGTGTTTACAGATGTCACATTTTGAATGCTTCCACAGTGTCACTTGTGACTTGACAGATTGCTGCATTGTGCCTTAATATGACCTCTGAAGAGGAGCCTCCTGTTCAGCCTCTTTGTGTTTTTTAAATTCAAGTTTCAGCTCAAGCAAAAGTTTAGTTCAGAGTCTTATCCTTTGTTTTTCTTTCCATATATTTTGGTTATATTTGCTGTATTATTTGGTATTCATACCGAACAGGACATGTTCACATTTATACATCGATCGAGCCTACGTGTGCTCTTTTCTTATCTTCAAATAACTGGATGTGTTTGTCGTAAAAATAAAATAAAAACAAAGGTTTTGGGGTAAGATGAGACTGCCAGTCCACTTCCATGTTCTGGCATGTTCTGATTGCATCCAGATCAAATATAAGATGTGCGAACAGAGAAGAAACTGATCTAATCTGGACCGGAAGTGTCTTCTGTGTCCGTCGTAATCGAACATAAAACGACAGCGTTAAATCCAGAATCCTCGCAACTGAATCAGAGCAGCTGAGCAGAATCCTGCTGCAGTATGAGAAACAACACAGAGAAACCCGACAGTGTGATTGTTCGTTTGGAGAGCGAGGTAATGGATGTCACGGTTCCTTGCTGGAAGGCTGGCTGACCGGTCTACGTCCTGACGCCTGCAGATGGGCTGGTGATTCGACGACTTGTGCAACAATGCAGACGGGGATTTGAGTGCGTTGAGGCTCCTGTCTGCTGCATCGTTTGCAAAATAAGCTTTTCAGGTCCATATCAGACTGTTTTTACCCAAACCACTTCCATGCAGCAGACCTAGTCCTGGAGTTTTGACCGACACGTCGCCTCGTTAACTCTCCTCCACGTGCTGCGTTGCAGATTTCCAGCTTGCGTGCGCGCACAAAGTGCGGTAAAGAGTGCGATTTGCGACACTTTCTGATCTTACACCATTACAACTGAGGTTCTGTTAGGTTTAAAGACAAAAACAGCTCAGTTCCGATGAAGGAACCATCACAGTTTGGATTAAAATGAGTCTGTAAAGGTTAGCTGGATCATCACAGTTACATTTATAACCACGAGTACAGTTACACCGTTCAAAACAAACCAACATTGACGTTTTCTTCTCCTCGCTCTGCTGACTCTGCTGCTCAGATATAACATCCTCCTTTAGGTGTTGCTGGTAACTGCTGGTGCTGGATCATCTTATGATCCACCTGGAGCCCACGCTGTAGAGTAAGGAGAGAAGAATAAAAGGGACTGCAGGCATAAACAAAGTTCCTCCTGCTGGAAAAAAAAATAATAATTGAAAAGATGGTACATGTTGATTCTGCCTCAAATTGGAGTTGTTTTCTATTCACACACACACACACACACACACACACACACACACACACACACACACAGGTGAAACAGCCTGTCTGATGGAAGTTAACACACCATATTGGCTGTGAGATTTTGGTTCACAGGGTTTTATTTGCCCTCAGGAAGGAGTCAGTTCTGAGGGAACACACGTTGGCAGTTATTTGAGGAGATCAACTTGGCCTCCTTTCACTCTCCCTCAAAATATTTGCTGCTTTTTTCTCCTTTTTCATCAAATGTTGCTCCACCAGACGTAATGACCGAGCGCCGGAACAGCTCGTCTCTTTGGCGGAAAACCGTTGCGAGCGGCTCAAACGCTGATCAAATCTTAGAGAGTGACGTGATTCACAGCGCACAAAGAAAAGCTTTCACAGGCTCGTCGTCGCCATCTCCAACAGCTGACGTGAAGATTTTGTATTCACATTTGGCCGCCGATGTTCACAACGAATCGGAAATGTCAAGACGAGACAAAGCGAAGGGCGAAACGGGGGGGAATCGTTCATCAGCTGTGATTAATTCCGTCCCTTTTTCGTTGCACGTTTCATACCGAACACTGAGACGCTCTCAACATTATCAGGCTCAAGCTCAACGCTGCAATCAATTGTTCCTGTTTTCACTGTAATCAAATCTTCTCGGAGACGTGACACAATCAAAGGTCCTTCTCTGCTCGTGAGAAGAGTCTTTGATTGAAAAGAATCAAGAGCTCTTATTTTGGTGACGTTTCTGAAGGACGATTGAGACCAGACACTTCATCATATGTCTGGCAAAAATTTTTAAAAAAACACACAGAGCTCTAAAAGGGCAAAATAGTGACTGGATGTGTGTGTGTGTAGTTTTTTAAAAGGCTTGCTCCTTTATGAGACATTAATGATGTTCGCTGGGTTTTAAAAAAAAACGTACACGGGGTAATTTCAGGAGATGAAAAGTGGCTCCCTAAAAGCCTCTTCCAGCGATCACAGGGACTTGCATTAATGACAATTGTAAATACTGAGTGAAAGGCAAAATTATGATGGCGCTGTGGCTTTGCATTTCTTGAATAAATGGAAATGATCAAATTAAAGCAAAAAAGGAAAAAAAAGAGGCCCGGTTCTAAAAGGTTAGTGACTGGAGCGAGCTGTGTGGTTCGACATGCGCTCGGTCAGGAATACAAAACAACGCCTTCGAGAAGCTTTTCCGGAAATGTTTTGTCAATGAACCCTCAGATTTACATTTAAAGCCCCCAACACATCGCCCAGAGTCAAACTAACAGCCAGCTTCATTTATCCGACCACTCTGTTGCTTCTCGTCTGAGCCGTTCTGTAGAAAAGTTGAAATTGAAACATATCGCCAACTACACAGGAGCGCGTACGTTCTGCACTTACGTGAGATGCAATAAGTCTCCTCAACATCGGGTGGCGCTCGTCTCGTGCCAGTAATCCAAAACATGAAAACAGGAAATGGCGGAATGATTAGATTATCAGAGAAAAACAAAGCGCACACAGTATTCGTTTAACCTGAGAAGACGGTTGGGGAATACAAACTTTGGCATCACTTGAAAGATCCAGACGTAGCAAAAGGGAAAAAGTGGTTTGTTAACTGTCGTCACTTCTGCCCCTCCCACACACTGCGGTGATTCGCTAGCACACTGCCAATCAGAATGGTCATTGAACAGCTAGCAGACAATCAGAGTATACGATGGAGTCCAATCCTCCGACCACCGACAACTTTCAAGTTGAATCTGACCAGACACCATCCATGCGGGTCCAAAAGCTTCCAATACCCCTGAACACAACGAACAGATTTATTCCTGAACTCGTCCGAGTCTCGCCAAACGTTTCAGGCGTCCAGCGTTCGGGCCGGTGTGTTCCTGTTTAACCGACAGACAGATGAAGAACAACAGATACAGTTTGGCTTGACGTAGAGCAGCGAGTGCCAAACTTAAGAATGAAGCAGCCTCATAGAATTGAAGGTTTTCCTGTGTGGCTCCCTGAAATGACACTCGGTCGTCAAAACTTAGGGAACCCCCTGGTATCCGGGTTTGGAGAGGGGCCTGCAGCGGAGATGGCGTCGCTGTAGCATCGATATGCAACCGCTCCAGCAGCTGCTTCATGCTTCCTTCGTGATAAACAATCTCCATCAGCATCACGGACGTCACATGTGGTGTGTAGTCTCCACTTTAAATCCCTCTTCACCTCGCGTGGCTTTCTGGAATACAAACCGTCCAGCAGCCCACATTAATGACTCGAGGTTCAAATCTGACTTCACTTTTCCTGCATCATGTTAAGAAGCCAGCGTGTCTCGTCTTATCAACAATGATGCTTCAGTACTCGACCTCACTGAAACCAAATGTACGACCCGTCTCAACAGAACCGTAAAATCGGAATGTGGCGCTAAACACGAGGAGCAGATGTTGCAACAAAAACAAGTTGACGGGAGATGTTTGGTCGATACATGTAGTGGGAGCATTTTGGGTTAATTAGTTTTTTATAATCCTAATCTTTATAGGACAGTGTGACTCCAGGAATTTGCAGGATTGACTCAATTACCTAATTCTGGATCAGGTTTTGGTTCTTCAATCTCGTAAGAGCAGGAGCTGATTTTAGCACATATTAGTCTGAATTAGAGCGTCACATGTCCATACGTGGATTCACTCTTCGCTACGGCCTCATAAAGTCTCCTTCTGCAGATACAGTTATTACTACATTTGTACGGTAATGAAAAAAAGAATCCCAGTAATGTGAGACCTTCAGACAATCCAGCTGTTCATCCTTCGTGTGCTCGAAACACCGACATACTCGCTGGAAATTGAAACCCTGAACTCGATCTTTAAGGTTCAAGAGCAGCAGCTTCCACATTTCACCAAACAAATAAAACTGCATGAGGAAGAAAGAAAAAACACCATTTAGCGTGAGCATTAAAAGCCTGTTAGCATTAAAACCCTATTACTTTTCCAGTCAGAGGCTCCGGCTGCGAGTCGAGTTGACAGTTCCTTATCCACTTTTCCTCTGATTTGTGAGGACTCGTCATGATTTTCCATTACAGCCTTGTCATTTCAGTCCAGTCACTTTTTATTTACTCTGAGCCTCACAAAGCTCGTCAGTCTCTCTGCTGTCAGGCTCCTCCACGAACAAGAGACCGAGTCTGTTTACAAGCCCAGATTCTGTATCAGCGCGGCATTGATCTCCTTTTTGTTGTGTAACTGTTCGATACACACCTTCACACCCTCTCTCACACACACACACACACACACAAGCGGCTGAAATGAAGTTGGATTGTTCTTCATTTTCTGTCTCCATGCAGAACAAAGTGTGTAACAGTCTGACTCCTACACCTCTGAGACTGCACACACATTCTCACGCTTCCAGTTGAGATTTACTCCGTTAATTTAGACGTAGCGTGCGTGTTCGGGTGGCGCTCTCGCGGCAGTGGATCAGTGCGGTGCCACTGCGCCGCATTGATTCATTTTGTACTTTTCATGCATTTTCATTTGGAGCAGCTGTCAGAGCCGCAGCTCCTGGTGCGGCTCTTTAACATTCAAGAGTCCTGCTGTTTTTTTGTCATTTTAGCCATTTAATCAAGGTTCAGATTAACACCTGGGGAGCCAGGTGAACGCATTTAAAGTGCAGCTAACGACCTGACGGGAAAGAAAAAAAGCCACAGGAAGTCAGTGTGGAGAACTGAAGTGCCGCCCACGACAGGAACAGTCGTTTTAACAGTGACTATAAATACACCAGTTTAATAAATGTTCCAGCTCCAGTGGATGGCGGAATCCGTAACGCAACGATGGCAACGACAGCAGCGAGCGATATTATTGGGATCACTTACAGAGCGATTTGATGACGGCTGTTAACACTGACGGCCAATCAAAAGCCTGTGAATTTACAGCACGTCGTGTTGGCAACTTATTAAACGCTTAAATAATGAAATATCAGTCTGCAAATAGCAAATTAAAGATGTAACTTAATCTGAGGAATGTGGATGCTATAAATATTCTCAGTTTCAGGCATCCGGCCCCCGTGTGTCCGCTTGTCTCTCGCAGGGCGCTTCACGTCTTCATAGCAGTTCAGAAATATTTCTGTTTTAGCACAACGTATGCACACAAACTCCACCAGGTCTGATCTGCCAAGTCACTCTAGTCTCTGTGTTTACCTCCACTGGCTCTGCTGCGCTGTGTATCTACTCCATTACAGCAGCAGCAGTCCAAAAGCCTTTCGCAGCAGATACGCAAGGATTCTAGTTTTGCCGGATCAACTCAGCCAATTTCAGCACAGAAATCGTCGAAACAACATTCAAACAGGTGCAGTTTCATCTCATGTCTGTAGGCTGTAGCCCAAAAAAGTAGGCAAGGACAAGAAGAGGAAGAAGAAGAATAGGTCAACTTTACCTACATAGCGCTTCCAACAGAAACTGTAAATAAATTAAGAGGATTTATTTTATGAATCGGCTTCTTACACCATGGTAGAAGCACCAAGATGTGTCCAAGTCCACCCTTCTTCTAATCCTTCGGTTGGGAACACCAACCATCCGTCTGTCCCTTGTTGGGGTCTATAACACACACATGTATAACTGCGATTGCACGTGATTCTGTAATTACCGCAGGAACTCCTCAGTCTCACCACCCCGAGCTGTTCGGCCGCGCTGCAGATAAAATGAGCCGTCATGACTCCGGCGGTTTATTAGCCAGTGAAAGATTTGCGTCCGTCTGTTTAACTCGACAAATTTTTATGATGGAGTTTTATTATAGACCGAGTGACAGGTCAGGGCTCATATCACACACATACACACACACAAATGCATGAACCAATAACAAAGACAAGGGCACACACACACACACACACACACACACACACACACACACACTTACATCCTTGGTATCCTCCGGCCTTTGATTTGTTCTATCTTCGACTCCCATGTGCGACTGTTTTCTCCACAGGAGCTTCGGGGAGAAAGAGAGAGAGCCGCTCTTTATCTCTGACGCCTGCACAGAACTGGCTTATCATGTATGCATTGGAAAAAAGCCTTAGGTGTGATAGGGGCAATAAAAAAAAAAAGGGGGCCACAGAGAAAGGCTAGAAGTCTATGAGGAGTTTTATTAAGCTGTCAGAGAATGAAGAGACGAGACCGTGCACTCCTGTTGACCTTGGTCTGACAGCGAGGAGCGATAACGCCTGAGAGAGACGTTTTGAAAATTTGGCTCTGCTTTATACAACACATTCAAAAAAAAAGGCAGCAGTGGTTCGAGTGCAGAGAGGACGGTCGCGCGTATTTCTATCGAGATTTCTATCGATCTTCAATAGATGAGAAACACAACAACACGAAACCAAAGTCACATTGAAAGAGTCACAGCGGCTGCAGGTGGAGGAGGCGACGCGCGTTCAGCCGCCGCTGAATACAAAAAAAAAGGTTTATCTATTCACACAGTTTGATAAAGTAACACGAGAAGACCTTTTTAAAGTAATCCATGACATTTTGGTGAAAAGTTACAGAAGTGTATCGCTGCCACAATCCAGTTCTTTTATAATGAGAAGAAAATGTTCTGATTCATTTCACCTCATGTTGAAAAACTCCTCTTATTTCTACACAGTTACTGAGTTTAAACAAGAAATCAGTGTTTATTTCATAATACAGGCAAAGTGATCCCATTTTTTCTTCCTCCTCAGGAACAAATAAATCACGTACAGTATGTACAGCAGAGCGGGATCTAAGGGACCTGAATGCAAGAGGAGGGAAAGGTGTCGTCATCACTCCGCTCGTGTGACTGAGACGCTTCACATCTTCGTACTCCGGATGTGAATCAGAAGGTTTTTATACACTTTTGTTGCTCCAGTCAACATCAGAGTTCTACTGGATGAACTCTCTGGGTCTTTTAGAGGTCAAACAGCCGCTGAATAAATTATCATATATGAAAAAATATGAATTCAGAAATATTTAAAAAAGGTTGCCCTGGGGTTTAACACGCTCACCAAGGAATCACAATGGTCCTGGCTTGAGTTTGGGTCGGGTACCGGTGCTGCATGTAATCTGCTTCCTCTCTACTGTCGCTATCTTAAAGGCAGAAGCACTTTTGAAAAGGGATTTTAAATATATATTCTTTTTGTGTTATAAATCCCTCCAGTCGCTGCGTTCCGTTCATGAGTGTTTTGAATTTTGAGCTGCTCTCTGTTCTGTGATTTATTTTCACTGAAAGATATTTTTCACCTGCTTTTGTCGGCTGTCGAGAAAGAATCAATAGTTTGTTTTGTTACTTTTGTAATATATATCACTGAATGTCTGTCTCCGTCTTGAATAAAGGTCAGCGCGTTGCGTAAACACCAGTGGAAACAAGTCAAGGACTTTCTTCTTCTGTTCCCGACAAAGTCTGATACATTGTATTTTTAAAGATCATTGAATCAATGACTTAGATTTTTCCACCTTTATTTCACTAGAGGAGAACAAAATGGATGAAGAAAGGTCGAGCCAAGACAGTTAGCAGCATCACAATGATAGTAATGATTGTTATGTAGTAATTTAAAGTGAAATTCTGGCCAAATTGCAACCAAAAGTAGAAATATCGATCTCAGAATGTGACGTAACCTGGAGGACAGTTCAGGTGGAATGCTCCTAAAGCTTAGTTCCATAAAAATGCGGATAATTTGTTGTTTTGTCGTTAGCAAAAAATGATTTTGACCTTAAAATTGAAAAAGGAGCCTCATATAAGAAACAACACTAAAATCAAAAGCCGGAAAAGTCACGTGAGATCTTGTGTCGCGTTGTTGCCAGAAGACAGTAGTTCCAACGACACTTCTCCACCGGCAGGACGGCGGCGAGCGGAACAAGCTGCTGCTAACATGAGTTGTTCAAAAACCTTCTTTTTAGTAACTCTGTGTACACAAACAATGTTCTCAGTGCTCGTGTTCATGTGTAGAGACCCTGGTGATACTACGAGCAAAGTTTCATGTTGTGTCGAGTCTTCTTACTGTTTTAGAAAATACAGATTTTGATGCTATCATAAAAGTGCCCGTAGCACTCCCATTGAAAATGAGTTCGACCTGAAAACAGAAATACGGTAAATCTTAAAAGTGCCTCTTTTGACAAATTATGCTTTTACACGAAGGTTTGACTCGAGTACATTCACAAAAAAGAGCCTCGGTTGCATTTTGGCGAGAGTTTCACTCTAATAAAAAAAAGTACATACATTTTAATAATCATCAAAGTACAGATAAACACAAATAACTCTACAAATATAAATAAATAAGTAGTTCTTAAAGGTCCCGGAGATACGGGACGTCTGCAGATGTAACCGATCACTGGTGTGGCGCTGATGTTGTGTCTCCGGAGGGAGATTAAAAATCCCTCCGTGAGTTCAGATTACTGCCCACATCTGCACCACATACAGTATCTGGCAGTACTTTTCTTTTTAAAGCTGGAATCTGCAGTATGTTTGTTTACCGTCAGCGTCTGATGACTCAGTGTCTGTTCTTTTTCATGACGATGGCGATAATGTTGCTGGTTGTTTCAAGACCGCTGGATTTTTTCTTTAGCCTGCTGGGTGTAAAATCCACTCTGACTCACGCTCACATGGTGCAGATGGACCGACTGCTTATCTTTACCTTCATCTCAGCTGTTCTCTTCAGAGTTCTGGATATTATAAAGGGCTGAATCAACAACTGTTGGGTCACACTGATGAAAAATGATGAAAACAAACTTATCTGAGAACGTATTAAAGACACACATCAAGTTTCCATCTTGTGTTTTTTTCAAATTATTAAAAAAAAGGATGTCAGGAGAGTTTTTACTCTTAAACAATGCATGCTGGGAAGTCTGTGGATATGCTCATCTTTATTTTAAGTTTGTTTAAGTCAGAAGACGTCAAGATGGAAGAGCTTCGGTTCTGAAGTGGTCTGAAAATAAAAAGAAAGAGGACATTTTAAGTTTAAACATCTTGGAATCAATAAAACTTTTATATTTGTGTCAAATTATTGAGAGAAAATAAGTTGATTCCACTTAATTCCTGTTTTTTTTTTAAGGGTAAAATCCTCCAAGAATCTGTCTGAATCTATCTGCCTGACTCAAACCAGCAGTGGTGAAGTTAAAGTAATGTCTCGCAGTTTTACAGTAAAAATGTAACTCATTAACAATTATTACTAATTATATCTCCTGCAGGTTTCTGCTGCGGATGAATGTGAACATGCAGAAGTATTTGCGGACGTATTTCTCCTGCAGCTCCGTCACACCGACATCGATGTAACGTCAGAACGGAGCCTGCAAGGACTCACTGCTCCCTTTCCAATTAAGAGTCGGGGCCATTATTTTGAACAGGAGGCTAATTTAAGTTCCCTCTCTGAGTGTGTGTGTGTGTGTGTGTGTGTGTGTGTGTCAGCACATGAGGGGCCAAAAAAGAAAAAACTTCTCACCGGTTTCACTCCCACGCTGCTCGCCATATTTAAACATTCACCCCCGCGGGTGCTCAGCCTCCCCCCCAAAATACTAACTCTCAGACTTTCTTGAGATCAAGTTCTGAACAAGCACCGCCCCCAGGTGCGCACACACACACACACACACA
>CAEMYA010001160.1:491168-511954 GCA_903131615.1 Diplodus sargus
TGTGAGAGTGAGAGTTGGGGAGTCAGGATGGGGAGATTAACTTGCATCGGGGGCTTACTGCTTACAGTAGGTGTGCTTTAAAGCAGACTGTTACCTGCAGATCGAAGGTGTGTGTGTGTGTTTGTGTGTGTGTGTGTGTGTGTGTGTGTGTGTGTGGTTGTGTGTGTGTGTGTGTGTGTGTGTGTGTGTGTGCCTCGCTGTCCTTTAAATGCCTGTTTAAGGGTTCAGACATTTTGTTTCTGGGTTAAAGGGTAAATTCACCCAAATGAAAACGTTTGATGATTTTCTATCTAACATGCTGATGATTTTGTTTTATATGCTGATGTTTTTCGTCGTCCATCTGCAGTGGGCTCTGTGAGAACTTTCCACAGATGTGTTTGTTTTAAATTATTTTTTTTTAAAAAGCACAACAAATCAAATTACCTCTCTTGCATCGTGGAGGCAGAAATCTCAGAGACAGATGTTTTAAACTAAAACGATCTGCATGATGACACCAGAGTTAAGTGACGTAATCTGACACTTTAAGGGTAAATCTATAATTACGACATTAAAAATTCCTGAAGATGAACTCTCTTCCTTCTCCCTCATTATAAATACCAGAAAATAATGAATATGCAAATATTTTTCATTTGGACGCACGATGTCTCCTGTGTTTCCACATCGATCATGTGTAAACTGAATGAACTATTCGTGATGTCACGTCGTGCTCGTAGGCTGTTAAAATCAGATTTTCAACGTCCTCAGAGAAGATTTACACTTTGAATGCGATGAATGTGAAACCAGCCTCCTGCAGGGCGACTCGGAGATGCTTTGGCTTTCATTCACATCAGCAACAAAAACAACTTTGTACCCAAGAAGTTAATTACTTAGATCTGGAAAACGAAGCATCGTCTCCAACATGAGGAATTAGATTTAAACAGAGTCGCCAGGGAGCTAAAATGCTAAGAAAGAAAGAAAGAAAGAAAGAAAGAACTCCTACTCATACACCACTATGTGTCCTTTAACTTATTCATTTAAAATATTAGGGGCTGCTTGACTGGAAGTGATATAATCAGTTTATTTGACCTTTTGCACTTCCCGTAGTTTCACAGTCTTCCTGTAAAATACGGATTATTACAGACATTTCAGTGGACGTGACTTCAGATAATCCAGTTAAACTGTTGGCTTGTTCACAGACTGTTTCTCTCTCCGGTCCGGTCCGGCTCGTTGTCGTGATGTTGTGCTGTTCATCGTCATCATAACTGACAGAACTGATGGCTGAACCAGCCAAAACAACATCCACGCTGGAATAAACGACAGCGATCCTTCACGGTCAGGGTTCAGCGCCGTGGAAGGTTTTGTGTCAGTGCAGCTCCTCGCGGTTAAGTGAAAGCACATGTGTGTTATTTCTTTTCCTGTGTGCTCACACACACACACACACATGTGGCTGCATGTGAGGATGTATAGCTACAGTACTGTGTGCACGTGCATGTATCAGGTATAGTGCTTTCAGGCTCTTACTGTATATTTAACAGCGTGCAGGCAGGAGGTTCCTGTCCAGCAGAGAGCTGCTGCTTTTTATTTATTTACTTTAGTAGATTCTACCTTTTTTTTTCAACCAGGAAGTCTCCGCTGGGACCCGGGGCTTGTTACTTCCAGTCGGCTAGCGGGCGAGAGGTCATGCTAAAGTGTTTGGACTCTGTCAGCTTTTAGCTTAATTACCCCTCTGCTGCACCCTGAAGCCCCACGAGTTGTGAGTCTGGGTTTCGACTCGTGATTAAAGACGCGTCGCCTCCGAACGTGCCGCCTCCCGCAGATAACGATCATCATCAGCAATAGAGCTGCGAGCTGAAGTGACGGGATTAGTATTAATTAGGTTAGCCCGCTTTGTTCTGATCGTATGGTCGGATGCTGGGGGTGATTGAGACAAAGATAACATTTTACTGCACTAACATGATCTGTTTGAAAACACCCGCTAACCTCAAGCTCAATGACTCACTGTTACAGCGGGCTGAATTTATCAGTAATCAAACATTTCATTTCTAAATAAAAATGCAGAGGAGGAAAAAAGGTTCACAGACGGCAGTGAACAACAGAGAATGGGTCTTACTCAGGCTGAACATTCATATAGCGCTGAAGTGCCCTTGAGCACGGCCCTTAACCCCGACTGCTCAGTCACTGCTCGGCTGTACTGAGAATATATATTTTCAGCCCTGATCATATTCCCACAGTTGCTCAAGGGCACGTCAGCGGTGGTAATGAGCAATCGATGCCTTTCACTTTCTCTTTATCCCGCCGGTCTGGGCGGTTAAACTGGCTCATTTCTCTAAACCTTTCTGCCATCATTGCACCATAAACTTCCATTCATATGTTCCTCCTCTTTTGTGCTGCACGTCCTTTTCTTTATGATTTGTGTTTGCATATGTGTGCTTTTTATTTTGGTTTCTATAATACATATTCACAGGAAGAGAGTCGGGATAAATGCCATCCTAGTATCCGAGCAGGAGGACGAGCATGAGGCTCAGGTTGGCTGAACAATGTGGAATCAGAGACAGTTGCGTCCACATCTTCACAGAGAGAGTTGCTGTTTCCACCGCAGCGTCCCAGATCAAGCTGATCGTATCCTGAGCCAACAGCACGCAGCACTCTGTGTTTATATCACTGACGCTCGGTGCTCAAAAGCTGTCAAAGTTAACAGATTATGCAACCTTGTGTTGTCTAACGCCAAAGAAATCATCTTGGACTTTGAAATTCCTTCTGGATGAAGATTAAACATCCTGTATATAAAGATAGGAACAGATCTGTGATGAGGCAAACATCAAACATCAGGTCAGCTGTGTGTTACTGGTGATCTTCAGCATGTTGCCAATTGATCCAGACACGACTGATTTATTCCTAATATGCCTTATTATCAGAGTTACACAGAGTTTGATGTAGACTGTGACTGTGTTTTTACACTTTCTTATCTTTAGTCTTCCTATTTGTTTTATTGCCGTGTCCACCCACTGCCATGACCCAGTTCTGCAACTGTAGCCTTTAAAGTTTCATCTAATCTGACAGTGTTTTCCAGCTTCCATTGCACATTCATGAATTCACGGCAACAGTCCCACCACCACCACCAGCACCACCACCTCCCCCCCGGCTCTCAGTCAGGCTGGGTGGCTCGGTCGTGTCGTGTAATACGGCACTTTGAGGAATCTTAATTCACTCCACATTCCCTCCCAGTGACACGGGACGGCACCGGCGATGACAGAGGGGGGCCCGCAGCGGCGATGTAGCGGCTTAAAGAAGCTGTCACGCTGATTTGCCGGGCAGGATTCGAGCCTGTGTGCTGCGTCACCGCTGCTGTTATTAGAGAGCGGATTCTGTGGCTGCCTCCCAGCGGGGCGTAAGCTCCTTGAGCACAATGAGGCACAGAAAGTTTTAGCCGAACTGATCAGTCTGACTGTACTGCCGCAGAGAGCCAAAGGCCAGCAACTGTGTCGAAGTAGTGAAACAGAGAAAAATGACTTCAGTGGCTGTTTGCTGGCCTCGATAAAGAACCGTTGACTCCGACACGGATTGTGGAAACTTTAATCTTATTTATTGGATAGTTGTTTTTCTGCTGAGCTCCAAAGGGAGAAAGGCTGCTCTAGATTTCTCAAATTGCCGACATAGTCGTATTTTTTTCGGAGGCAGATTAAAACACTTTCTGCGTCGTATTGTCTGTGTGGGACCGAGTCAAAATAAACAGCTTGTTTGTTCATGGTGATGAAGGAACATGTCACCCAGCGCAACAAGCGCGGCGCTCTGATGTGTTCTTAATAGATTTTGGACAACAATAGAGCTGCGGGGCGAAGAGGAAGACGATCAGGCTTCCACGACACGGATAATTCTGGTTAGGAGGACCGGCACAGTTCATGTTGGTCGTTTTAATTGTATAGAAAATCTCACAAGTGATATCTTAAGTCTAAACCTCAAGTCTGACCTTTATCACACCACAAATACCAGTTTTTGTGAACATGGTCTTCAGATGACTGCACGCGTCAATACGTCAGGTTAACATTGATTACCTGTCTGAGCTCAGAACCTTTGACAGTCGGCTAATGAACAAATCCGTCTTGATATTATAGATCATATTGGAAATACAGAACCCTCTTGTGTCATACGATCCAAAAAGCAGCAGCTCTGCATTAAATCCTATATTTGAGGAACTTCTAAAGGTTTTGCTTTCGTTGGCTCGACATCAGAGAGATTTTCATCTTTGTGGAAAGTTTCCCGTCCAACTCAATCACAGAATACAGCTTCCACATGTCCAATAGAATCTGAGTCAAGTGAAGAAACAAACAATGCAGTGAGAACACAGAACAGATTCAGTGTGACTGACACTTTCCAAGCCAAAAACTACAGAACTCGCCTCGCGATTATCATATTCCCCTTCGGTGTCTCATCCAGTGAGAGCTGTCTGCAGCGCTGCCAGATCGGTTTCGTGTCTTCCAGCCCGATAATTGCTCAAAATCCTCCCAAATTCATACAAAGAATGGCCAAATATTATTCATAACAAACAATACCAATGCATTCACGGTCATCACAATTTTTTTTTCAATATGACATCACAATTAAACCAACAGTTTGAGTGTTCAGACGTGCTAGAACTTCATTTGAAAGCCACATTGTACAATTCAACTGTAAAACTGTTTTTCCATTTTTGTTCGCTGTCTTAAAAATGAAGGAAAAAGTAAACGAACAGCTCAATTAACAAAAAAAATAGATTTATTTTCACGTCAGGTCTGATTCTAAAAATATTTGTTTAGGCTTTTGATAGCAAGGGATCGCTGGTGTACTCTTCTCTCTTTCTGCCTCTATTACTGTCTCACTGTCATTATTAAAATACAGATTTTAAAAAGTATTCATCGAGTGCATCAGTGTGTTATAATAGCCATTTTTATTCTGGACAGCAAGCCGCCAATCTGGCAATCCTTTTTACAGCTTGGTCTGCAGATTTAGACAGAAGGAGGTAAACTGGGGGTCTGTTTAGTCCGCCAGTTTGACGCCTCAGAGGGAACACTTATTTCCACCTCCATTGCTGTAAATCCGAGCTGTCGATGTGCCGGCAGTTGCGTGAGATGGGCGGAGGTGTCGATGACCTGCACTGTTGTGCAACCCACAGCCGGGGAGTTTTAAAACCAGGAAACAGTCGATCACAGCAGTCAGTCCATCACTTCATCCACGGACGTCAAGATGAGCAACTGGACAGCCACTGAGATCCAGGAGATGCAGTGTCTCCTCGGTCTCTGTAGCTGTCTTCATGTCCGCTTGTTGTTGTAGCTGCAAGCTGCTAACGGTCTCTACTTTCAAATTAAAAGCCCCCCGCTAAGTTCTAAACTCCAATGGGGTGCAATGTGAAGCTCTTATTTTGAGGACAAATTTGACCTGCTTCACTGTTCACGCCCAACCTCGTGCTTCATGTCACGTCACATGTTTACACCGACCCCAGTGGCGGCTTTTTGGAAAAGAAGGAACACTTCACCCTTTTAGAAAGACAAGGCGGCAGATTTTAGTTCACTTACAGTACAATCATTTCTGTGGATCATAACATATCAGGCATGGTGTGGAGGTAATCTACAGATGGCCAAAATGTGGCCAGCAACAGACCAGTTAGGCCTCGTCTTAGACTACTGGATTGATTACATCGTCCCTTGCAGCAGTTGTTGATCATTTACGTTCCCTGCCAGCCAATAAGAGCAGTGAGGATTCAGGGGTCCGTGTTGGACTGTGAATCACTGCAGCCAGGAGAAGTCCTCCAGCATGCAGCTGTAGTTATGCACAAGAAGTATTACGCTGACCGGATTCAGGCGGTCGTGTTTGGTGACATCGTAGATATAAAATACATGTGAATATTCTCTTGTTGTTGCTTTGTAGCAAGCTGTTACCATGGCACACACACACACACACACACACACACACACACACAGGTGCTTCAGCTTTTTCATAAGCTGCATCAGGTTCGAGTCGGGTTCAGAAGGCCTGTTGAGTTCTGGTCTGGGGTCGGTAACTCCTCTCTCGGTGTCAGTCGGGCTCAGAAGGAGAAACGGTGCCTGATCAACACTCTGACCCACACATGACCAAACACATGACCCCCTTCAGCCCGACGTCTGGCAGAGATTAGAAGAATAAAAAAATGAACACGGCTCGAGTTGTTTCTCACGGCTCATTGAATCAATGGAGGCATTGATGAAGACTTCCTGTTTACACCCCCGAGTGTAAAATGAATTTCAGTTTATAGCCTGTAAGAAAAAAAGAAAAGAAAAGAAAGCAAGAGGAAAAGCTGCCGGGTTCAAACACTTTGTGTTCCGCCCGTCAAAGTGAATCTTATCATTTTATCACTTGGTCTGTGACTTCATAAGCCACTACACTGAATGTTAACGTACACATCAGCTGCCGTGGAGATGAAGCCATTCGTATAGACCCGGCCATTAAAAGATAATTACAGCCTCCAACCAGCTCTGACTGTGACTCACAGCACACGGCGGTCTCAGCAGGTGTAGATATCTCACATCCAGCAGCTACTAATGTCACAAATGTTTCCTATGTTTGTGTTGTTCTGTGCCGGTACAGACACTGTCGTCGTGAAGTCGTCTCATTTCTCAGTTTTCCTCGACTCTTCGCCGCCTCACGTCTAAATCCGTCTTACCTGAGACGCGAGCAGAAGAGGGCAGCGAGGAGACGTGAGGCGAGAAGGAGTCCAGGCATTTAACACGATGAGACAAAAAACGTTGGATCCAGTTAAATGCAACGTGTGGCACAGCCGCAGTATCCGTCCATTGTTGATGGATCATTAAGTCATGTGGAGAGAACAGCGGCTTACGAGGAGCTACACAAACAGTGAAGGGCTGAAAGTTTGATGCCACATTTGACCGTCTTTAAATAACAAACACGGTTCATAAACACAGAGGAAATACGAACAGTTCTGCTCCCGCCGCGGTTTGAATTATTTAATCTGAGTGTCGAGACTGTTTTACACAAACAGTGCACCACCGCTCGTAGCTCGTGTTACACCACCTCTCTCCACTCCCTTACAAAGTAAATACTACCTTTACTAAATGCTAAACAATGCGTCAAACATAAGAAAAGACGAGACGGAAGCGTTCGTCTGCTGAAGGGTTTTAAACCAGAACTGTACCGTACTCGACTGAACTGCGAGCAGCTGCTGTGACGCTTCATCGTCACTCTTAAATATTAATATCATACTGTATCATCGCAGACGGACACAGTAATGGTCCGGCAGTGACGGACGACCAGAGGCGAGGAGGGTGCTCAGAGGGGAATCCACTAATTCAATCTGGAAGATTTTGTGTTCAGCAGAGTTTAACGATCTGCTGAACAATCAGAGGCCTCGGTGAGTTTTAGTCTCTCAGAGTTCCAGCGGTCGACACTGAGAAGTCACAAGACAAGAGGAAAGATTTTAAGGCACTTTTTCTGAGTCAGATATTTGCAGCAGTCAGCTTTTCAGTCAGTCACAAACCCCAAATGTAATAAAGATTAAGTCAGAGAGTTCAGTGCACTATTGATATTGAACCATTTGGAAAAAAAGTTTGGCGCTGACTGCTGCCGGGATGACTCAGCAACAAACTGGACAAATTGGGTTTATATCTGTTTGTGTTTGGGGGCATTTTATATATATATATATATATATATATATACTGTCAAACCTCAGGGATCTTTAAACCCAAACTGTAAAAATAAAAATAAAAATAAACATTAAATAAAACGTTTAGATGAAGTGAAGCCTGCCAACCAGTGATTTGTTTTATCACAATGGAGCGCCAGAGGCAGCAGCAAATAAACATCCATTAAAAAGTTTGGCTGCATTTGGCTGAAATCAATCTGCAACCTTTTTTTAAAAACGAATTGTGAATATTTGCACCCTCCGCTGCTCTGAGGTCGTTATCGGACAGGGACAGTGTCTGTAAACCTGACTGAAAACTTCTCAGATGTTATCGCGGCACATAAAAAAGCTGCGAGTTGGGTTAAAAAAACACTTTTGATTAAAAAAAAGGTTTGGAAATTGGCCCAAAACTGGTTAAAAACAGATGGATCAAGGTGAAGTATCCTTTTAAAGTTTCTTTAAAAATTTCCGCTGCTGCATGTGAGCCGGCTGATTAAAACAGTCTCCCCCCTCCCTCCTCTTTGAAGTGCACCTTTATGTAATGAAGAGCATCTTCAATCAAGCAGCACCTGTTTAAAATTCTTGCCTGTGGTTCACGTGGCACCGAACCGCTCTGAGGTTTCAGGTGGGAGGCCAGTCGTGCTTCAGTGCAGAGAGGGGGAGACTTTTAACTCGACACTATGGGTTTCTCCTACCAGCACCTCCCGCCACCTGCAGCGTCCATACTGATACATAAAGATGTCTTCACAATGACCGAGTGTTTTTAGATGCTCCCCTGGATGAGGAGCATGCTCGGTGCAGCAGAGGAGAAAACACCAGAACCATCATCTGGTGCGGACATTTTTCTTGGGTTTACAGATCTCATGTCAACACTTATCAAAACAGGTAACTTTTGCCAAAATCGCTCATAACTTAAGATCATATTTTTGTATCCTCTAGCATCAGTTTTCCACGTGAAGGGCTCCACATTCAAGGTAGCACTAATATTTTATATGCAACATAAGGTTAGACTTTCAAAATGAAAGCTGCTGAATGTGTTTGAATGTAATTTACATGGTTTTTACGCAAAATAAAGTACTTGGTTAGGGATAGGAAAATATTCTTTGGGTTAAAATAACTCCAGACTTTATACGACAGTGCTAAACTTTGAGGCCGACAGACCGCACTGCTGCAGGATTGAGTCTTTCTCTGATGTCACACTCTGTGCCGGACGCTCAAATACTGTTATCAAGAGAATATCATTTAGAAAATCTGACAAATGGTGTAATTTTACAGCCTCCTGAATGATTAGCAACTGAAAAGACAACAAAAAATGAAAGGTTAGTGGACGTTGCGCTCAGCAACGTTAGCGGTGTTGATTACAGTCAGTGCATTTTATACCTTCAGACTTAGTTAACATTATAGTGATGTAATTCTGCATTAATTCACCTGAGAAATGTCAATATTAGCTCGACCATATTGTAAAGTTATCAGATATGTTGTTTGACCTTGAATTAAGCGCTGATATTCCTCAGGATGTTCATATTATTCAGAGTCGTGTATTTAGCATGTCTGGTTGGATCTTTGAGCTCGTGAACAGTGAGGGAGTCAGGAGGTGACGCACGGTCGGCAGCAGACAATGATTTTCTTTCACTTTTCCTGCTTGTTGTTCCGTGATCTCATCATTAACCTCAAACAATACGGCGTCCTCGTGTTTATGTTGTTTCCGTCTGAGGAGGATTCAGCCCTGACCTTCTGCCCAGCGGATATATTTTTTAATCAAAACTAGCAGTACGTCAACAATGCTCGCTCGCATGACAGATGTGAACAAATTACAGAAAAGCAAAGTGCATCATGAGCCTTAAAATAAATCGTTTACTCGCAACTGCTCACTGCAGGTTTGCATACATTAGCTGTTGAGGGATTTTCAACACTTACCTTCTCAGATTGTTGCCTTTGAGTAATTGTTAGAGGCTTTAAAAGGCAAAGCTGTCGACTTATTTACACGATAAAGGCAAAGAATGTCAGCAAAAATGAAGATAAATTTGTTAGCAGTCCAATGTTGTTCCTTGTTTCCTATCCCATTAATCATCGTGCACCCCGTCTGATGGGGGTCCCGACCCCAAAAGTTGGGAATCACTGGTCTAAAATACAAAGCTGGAGTTTACGATAAATCTCAGGAACTTCTTCGTGGCCCCATTCAACACCGCGGCCTCCGGTTTTCGCTGACTTTTGTTTAGCAGCAAACCCAAACACACTGGCTTCTCGTACATGCATGGATCAGCTGCGGGTCCATTTACATTCCCCTCCTCTTTACATTTTTTGGGCTATAGCTCAATTACTGCGCTCCTCTCATGTGTGCAAACTGCAAACCACTAATAAGCCCATCTTAAGTGTTGTTTAATGAAGTATATACAGAGTAAAGGCCATCGTGTCTGTCGGTGCTGCTGTGTCTTAATTGTCCTCATGTCTCTGACACCGGATCAGACTGGCTTAGTTCAGGGTCGTGGTTTGCAGCATTACTCCACTACTACAGTAATCTCTAACTTTAAGCCCACAAGATATATTAAAATATTCCAGCGAATATAACCACTTTGCATTCAAGCTGGCGATATGTGTGGAAATGTCAAAATATTCTATTCTGGCCTTTGGCTTTGTTCTCTCCCCAGAGCCCCTCCGTCCGTTTAAATCATTACAAAAACCTTAGGCTACCTCTGCTCACCGGCCTTGGACCCATATGTTGCTTCGCATTTTCCCTCCCACATAACTAATTTCTGGCGTTTACTTCTGTACTGTTTTGATGCTGCTGATTGTTTGCCTTCTGGTCTGTTTGTCTCTTGTTTTTGTTATTGAAATGAGCAGCTAGAATGATTTTTACTGCCCTCGCAACACAGACTGATCATATATCTGGAAAAAAGGCTTGATGGGTTTTTGATTAATTCCAGTGACTTGACAATTATCGGGACAAGCTACTGAGATTTCTGGCCATAACTTTCTCTTTTTGAAAAACAAAAAGCCCCCATCAGTTACCAGTGGCAGCAGATAAAAGCTTTTATATGTGGGTCTATGTGTCTTCCAAGTAGGACAATGCAGGAGAAAAAGAAAGAAGTGTGCAGCAATATAACAAGCAGAAATGGTGCAATGAAGGTGTGGAAGAACACCGAGTCCAGCGTTGTAAATTTCCATCCTGGAGCTGTTTGAGCCGCCGTCACAGGTACAAATATCAGGTTGTCTGCCACGTCTGCCACAGCAGAGGAAAAACAGTTATTTCCACGGTTCATCTTCGTCTTGAACTGGTCAAACACAGTCAGTCTTGTCTGACTGCTGCGGAAAAATCGCTCATTTAGCTGCCGGTCAGTTTTTTTGGTTTTCTCCTCCACTGCTAGTTAACTGACAGTCGACTGTTTTTGGTGTATTCACACTGGAAAAGTGAAAAAAATAAAGTTTTTCTGTCAAAATACTCAAAAAAACGTTGGATTTCAGTCATGCTGCAGAGAGTGCTACTGTCCCACAATGCAATGCACAAAGGAGCTATTAATAAGGTCAGTATGTAAGACGAGAACAAGCTGATGAAGTTCAGAAATTCAGGGAGATTAGGAGATGCTACCAGTGATGGTTGGTTGGACAGTTGGTTGGTTGGATGGTTGGTTGGTTGGTTGGTTGGTTGGTTGACTGGATGGTTGGTTGGTTGATTGGACAGTTGGTTGGTTGGTTGGATGGTTGGTTGGTTGGTTGATTGACTGGATGGTTGGTTGGTTGGTTGATTGGATGGTTGGTTGGTTGGTTGGTTGACTGGATGGTTGGTTGGTTGATTGGATGGTTGGTTGGTTGACTGGATGGTTGGTTGGTTGATTGGATGGTTGGTTGGTTGACTGGATGGTTGGTTGGTTGATTGGTTGGTTGGTTGACTGGATGGTTGGTTGGTTGATTGGTTGGTTGGTTGGTTGACTGGATGGTTGGTTGGTTGACTGGATGGTTGGTTATTTGGTTGGTTAGTTTGTTACAGAAGTTTACATCACAAAGAGTGAATCTGTTTCGACGTGTTTCAATAAAAAAAGAAATGTTTGGCGCCAATGTATAAGAGGAAGCAATGTGATATATTCCTGTATCGATGCATTGTTTTGTCCCACACCTAATACAGATGAGGTTCTGTTGATCCGTCTTGGTCTTGTGGGTCACTGAGATGGGCCTTCTGATGATTCTGTAGTGTTACAGGCCACAAAGTTGCCAAGCAGGCAGCCACCGTCTCCAGCCACAAAACCATCCAACCAACCATCTTTATCTTATCTGTGGTTTTTGCAGAGATGTACTTGCCACCACAGGACTAGTGGAACTGTACGAGCAGGGATGGCAGATGTACTACTAATGGGGGTCATGATTTAAGGTGAAACTACCTGTGAAAGCGTCGGGGCCAGCAGATGTAGGTTAGCTTTAGTCGATACATAAAATACATTTAGAAATTAGAATTATGAAATCGAGCCCAGAGGCTTAAATCTTAAATTCACAGAGAGTGATGTAGAGTCCTCTCGGGGTACTTTATAGCCCGTATCCTTTCCATTACGGAGACATATCATTGATTACCAACTAGTCTTAGCGATCACAGTCATTTGATACGCTCAGGTAAAAACTTTTAATGCCGTCTTGATTTGCAGCTAATACCAGCCGTTCTTAAAATAACTGACCATCCAAAGAAATGAGAAATAGTCACAAAACAGGAAATATTTCTAACAAGGCTGCAAATCTTTGTGCCGCGGATTGTAAGGTCTGCGATTCTTCTCTTTAGTCCTCCCTCTGCTCTCGCAGACCTCCGACATCATCTCGGTGCATCTCTTCGCTGCTTTGTCACTCATGAAATTCAATTTACACTCCCCCAACACACACACACAGCTCTCCGTGTTTGTCTCGTATTATTTCCGCCTTTCCGCGGTGAGTTTTCTGTTTTATGCTCATCACGCCGTCTGTTCCCTCCAATCCGCTGTCATATAAACACAAGAGGCCCCCGATGCTTTTTAGAAAATGCAGGCCGCACTTTGTTTTCCTCCCATAAACAGAGACCCTTCAGTCTGGCAGGAGCTGCAGGTTAGCCGGTAAACACGGCGATACACAGTGAGGACATTATTTGTGAGAATGCAGCCTGTGTGTGGGTGGAAAAGGTTACCAAATCCATATAGAATAAACACACAAGACCTTTAATGTATTTCAGTGCTTCAGTGCTCCCGTAAACCCGCCATGATTGTTAGCAAATGGATGTTTTTCTACGACAGAGACAGTGAAATTTATAATGTCACAGTATCAAAGTATTCATCATGCAAATGGCCTAAATATGGCCGTGAGTTGTAGCAGTTAATGTGTTTTGTTACCAAAGGCAACCACTTATTCCCGGGTAAAAACATCATTATTCATCAGCGTGATAGATATATGCTGTTTTTAGGTCTCAGTTTGCAAAAATGGAGCCACAGGAATCCGCGGTTTCACCGTCAGCTCCATTATACAGATGTGTCAAAATAAAAAAGGAGTGTGATGATCTGATTAACCAACCGAGCCGACAAAACAGTCCTCACCTCAAGGTCCAGTACTCGCCGGTTCTGGAGCTTCTGACCAAGTAACACGTTTTTCATCTGCTTTGATCAGTTGTCGATGATGTTCTGTACCAAAGTACGAGTACAGTTACGTCACTGAAATATTACTTTATTACAAGTAAAACTAATTGTATTAGTAAAAGTACAAAGTATTCTTCTCAATTCACTTCATTCTATTATTATGAGTTTAGAAGTAATTAGATAGATTACATGGTGTAATGCATACTTAAGTGAAATTAGACTTGAAAATATACTAATTTGAGTACTTATAATTAGTTACTTCCAGCCTGCCTTTAAGATAACACACATCTATTCTGGTTTAAAGATTTAATGTGTTTCATTTCTGCTTTAAAATGTCTTAAAATAACAAGACCTTCGTTTCCAACATTGTTCGGACTAATAGAACCTTGATTGTATTTGAGGTAAACGTGACCAAACGTTATGTTAGTTAAACTTTAAAACATTCCTTAGTCTGTGAATGTTTCACGCCAGCGATAAATAAAACAACAACTCCCCTACTTGTGTATTTTGTTCACATTCTGTGCATATAAAGGTTTATACAATCTGCCACATTTTATAAGTTAGTGGATTCCTCCTCAGTCCTTCTAAGCCGACCTCCTTCTGATCTTTTAAAAAAGTGCATCAAAGTACAATCCAGGCTAAAACAAATACTGCAGACACCTTCAATAGTCCTCTGCTGGTTTGATCTTTATTTCTAGAAGCAGTCGCGTCTTTGAACGCCTTTGAAAGTCTGTTACAAATTTTAAGTAATCCTCGAGGTGGAATACGTCGCTGGTACGACCCGGACACCTCTTCACTGTTTTCCTCGTGTTGCTTTGATGAACCGTATGTGTCCTGACGTGTGAAACTGTTATTAATATGAGTACGTTGATGAGTGTTGTTTTGGGAGTGATTGGCAATTGACCTGTTCAGTTGTTTGGATGTGAGGGTGTGTCGGTTTAGTCACATCACACTAAACCAACGTGAATCTCTGACTCACTCTTAGACGCTACAGAGACAAGCAACCAAATAAAAGGCACCGCTACCGGTTTGAACAGTTAATAAACAACTCAACACAATACATAACAAAGGTCCAGCTGTTTTGACCAAGAATACGTCCCACAAGCAAATACAGGAACCAGGGATGAAGACTGTTTTGTTGTTGAACTGAACAAACAGAATAAATTCTGTTTTTTCTCCCGTGTGTCTCTTATCTTCACATGCCTTTGTACATCTGGTTCGTCATCACTGCCTCGCACGGGTACAGCGCCGCGGCTGATTGGATGAGTAGCGTCATTAAATCTCGGCGGCACATCACAACGTCCTCGTTGCAACATTCTAAGTGGCTTTAATGTCTCCGTGCTGGTCTGTGCAGTCGTACTGTTGCTTCATCACCGCACATTGTGTTCGCAAATGTGAGGTGCGCAGCAAACATGTAAAAGAACAAAGAGAACCCATTTATATCCGGCAATCAGGAAAACTTAAGTGGATAAAAGGTGCGTCACCACCTCTGACTACCTGCAGCAGCTGGATGCAGATGTTTTTTTCACTGTGGACAGCCAATCACACGGCTTCGCTTCCTCATTTCACTGTATTTGTGTTTTTTCTTCTTGTGAATATTCATCCACTCTCACACGAGCTGCTAAATAACTTCTTAGATGCCGACTTCTGCTGCATCATTTTTTTGCTTCTGAGAGTTTAATAAGAGTAAACACTCAATGATCTTATTCAAATATTTTGGAAGTAACCAAGGTAGATAATCCACGCCAGGATTTTACAGTGACACATGGTACTGAGGCAGCCAAAATCCTCCTCGAACGCATTCACATCGTGTGCAGCAAACCTTTTTTCGAGGACTTGAATAAATACAGTTCCACCAGATGAAAAGTTGATTGCAGTCATGTGAAGAATCAGATTTATTAGCTGCTGTGTATATGCACACAAACACAAACATGTGTCCACGACTCCGGTTTAATTTGCTGTTGTTATAACTAAGATATTGCCGGCTATGTTTGTGTAACCCGGGCCGAACAACACAGTATTTGTTTGGAGCAATATGATAGTTTTATTAAATTAAGTGGTAACATCAGACGTCCACTGAATAAAACGAGCGCCCAAGCTTGGTTATACAATAAAATCTCTCACTGTGATCACTTTCTCTGCAGTATATGTCACTGCTATCATCTGCACTTTGTCACAACTCTCTCTGATTATCCCCCGACACATTACCATATCACATTATCACACGGTTTAATTCAGTTCACTCGTCTGCTGTCAGGCTGTGGAAAAGGAAGTTTGACAATGCAGAGCTGGCAGAGGTTTGAAACCAAAGAGCTCTCTCACTGTGGAGACACAGCACCAAACACTGAGTCACCGCACCACCCAGGCTTTTAATATGTTCCACAATAGCAAATGATTCAACTGTTTTTTGTTTTGGTTTTTTTTGTGTGTCAAAACTGCACATGCACGCTGATCACTGGTGATCACAATAGAAATAGTTGCTCATTGTGTAATAACCTGTTGAAAAGAGGGCAGAGAAACTAAAGCAGAGCTGTCAAAACGCAGACTGGAGTCGGGTTCAAGGATCGCTGGCAATTTTAATGTTTTCTTCTTGGCCTTGTGAGTTTTCTAAAGAGAATGTGATATGAAAAACAACAACGGACCCACGTGGTGAACGCCCCCTTCAAAGTTTAGTTTCCCCTCCTGTTTGAAATTTACATGTCATTCCTTTTCAAAAAGTAGCTTCAGTTTTTGTATGTTAGTTGGAGATGATATGGATCCATGAAATCCTCTTGTTTAACACAAAAACAAAGATGAAACTCATGTTAAGCACGCACCCGTGGGTGAGTTTCTGCACTGCTGAATTAAATATGAGTCCCTTTCTCTCTCCTGGAGGAGCGATGGTCTCTTCTCTTCCATCCTCTTTGAAGCCGGTGATGTTTGAGGAGGGCGAGTCGGGGTGCAAAGGGGTTTGTGTTAGACTCTCTCTCTGATCACTTTCACATCTGGGAGCTGAAACTTGTCACTTTCTGACGGGAGGTTAAACTCAGAGCACCCCTTCCTTTTTCGCTGAAGGGGCTGGCGCAACTTCTTCCTTTTTTTGCCGGCGGAAGTCAGCTGATCGGCGGTTATGTAACTTCTGTTCGGCAAAAGTGGTTTCCAGTTTTCAGCACTTAATGTCGGAAAAAAAAATTAATCAAATGGGCTGAGTCAGGAGGAAGAATCTGCTGCTCCGAGGGGATGTTTTTCCCTCTAGTGGTTATTTTTGCCTTTTCTCGCTCAGCAGTCTCCTCATTTACTGTGATTACTCATTACACTCTTATCACAGAGGAGTTTAACTTGCTCGGAGTTTGAGAGCTGAGCCGCCGGGGTTATTAAAGTTTATTCCAGTGGAAATGGAGCTGGGAGGTTAAACACTGTACGTACAGTATGATATTAGTTATGAATGTACGAGGCTGTTTTATGGGACCTGATCTGTTGAAGGTGATAGATCCACATTCAGAGCATGATGTGTTCACAAAACCAGCTTGTCAAGATCTTAAAAATATTCTAGAAGTGTGTGGTGGACGATCCTATTAAGAAAAAATATGGTACGATATGATTGTTGCAGCGCTACAGCGTCAGGTGTGCTGGTCCAAAACCGTGCGCGCCAATTTTGGTGTTTTAGGCAACAAAACTACTTGATTAAGTTTAGGAACAGATTGTTGTTTGGGTTTGAATAAAGATAACAAGATAACGATGTGATGAGCGGTGGTGTTGGGTGCTTCAGCTGTATCAACAGCTCAGGAAAATGGATTTTGATTACCTGTTACTGCTGTTTGCTGCAGGTAGAAACTCAAAAAAGGAAAACCCGACACGGATACAGTCTTAGGAAACCCTCCAAAGATTTAGAGATGAGTGAGGAGGATCCAGCGCTCTGTTAGGGGGGTCGTCGTTTTTCATACTTTCGGCTGAGGCATCATCAATTATCCTGGCGATCGTTATAAAGGACATCAAAACAAACTTCAGACTCTCCATCAGTGCCAAAGGCTGCTTGGCACCGTGTCTCAGGTAAAATGGCGTTCATCCTGATATACAGGTTCAATAAATATCCAAGAGGGTGTCTCTTAAATTAGCTTACATTAAAAAGAGATTGGTTTGAAGCCAATATTAAAGGCACTCTTATTTAGCAGGAAAATGTCCCCAAAGTCAAGTGAAGTGATGGCACTGTAAATTCAAAGGGATTTTTATTGGCTGTCAGTGTTTCTGCCGTTTAACGATATTGTTTCCCACTGTTGTCGCTGTCGTCATTGGACACCACCATCGACTGCAGTTACAAAGACTGTTTAACCCAATCTATGCACAGTTATTGTTCTAGTTATCGTCCTTGGTGTGGGCGGCCCTTTATCCTCTAATGAAAGGGCCTGAATACTTCTTCCATCACTGCAAACTCTGCTGCACAAACAAGAGACTTTCCTTTATCAGAAAAGAAAACTGGTGAAGGGCAACACGAGTCACATTTTGTGGCTTAATAAAGAAGAAATTAAAGAGATGTACGTCCAGAGATGCTTTGAGCAGAATCAGCAGGTGGACATGTTTGTGAAAAGGTGTGAAACTATAATATCTATATGAGGATTATTAAAATGATCATAGGAAATGTTATAAGAGGAAGAAGAGAATTCACACGCTACAAAAGGTCGGTGTGAAGTCAGCGACAGTTTGAGTTCAGAGTTTTCACTGAGGAGGATTCACAGCTCGCGGTTCTTTTTCTGTCTCTGGTGGTTTGTTGGTTTTATCCGCCGCTCTTCCTGGCAGGCGTCATGTTTGTTTCATTGTTGTAAGAATAACGTCTTGAAATTATCGTGTGTATGGTTTTATTAATGTGTATGCTTGACCCCTAACGGCTTCAATGCAACAGCTCTCCTGCCAGCTTCCTCTGAACAGCAGTAATTGGGTTTTTGTTTTTTTTTCTTCTAATTTCCACACTGGAAGAACACAGGAGCTGTTCTGGAGAGATTTCTGTCAGAATTCTGCTGAATTATTCACCCAAAAATGGGTTCGGAATATATTTGGAGGCAGCAAATAGAACATCCAGCTGCAGACTCATCCCTCATTTTATTTTTACCTACTCGTTGTGGGAGTTGTTCACAAGGTTTTGGGAACTGTAGGTGTCCGCGTGACTGGTCCAGCTTTCATCTGGTACTGATGGTACCACGCACAGAGTGACCCAAAGAAGGGAACCGTGTTGACGCACGTGAATAGCTCCATGGTCAAGTTAGCGGTAGCATGATATCTGGTAACATTCTGCCCATTTTATCCAATCCCTAAAAGTCCTGTCTGCTGTCCTGAGTAGGATCAGGATCAGGTTTCAGGATCAGGGTAAGCTACCAATACCAGCCCTCCCATTCACGACTTGTTAAAACAAAACAGTACAAGCGATGTCCAGCAGGTGTGATGAAGTAGAGACGAGGGAGCAGGATTGTTAACTGTTAGCTAAAACAACAACAAGCTTTAACATTGTGAATAATTCCTTATTTGCTTAGTTTTAGGCACCAAAACTACTTTGTTAGGTTTAAGATATTATCATACTTTGGGTTGAAACAACTATGTTTAACATAAGTCGGGTCACGTCACATTACGTCGTAAATTAAATTAATTCCAAGGCCTGGCTAACACGTGACCTCAATAACTCGAAGTTAAAACCTGCGACTCCCCAGTAGTCGGGTTAGAACTGCAGAAGCCTCTTGGATAAGAGGTGACGGGTCTTCAGTCCAGTTGCCTCCATATAGCGTTAAGATACACTACGACCTGGATGACTGACAATCTTTAAAACAAATCACTCTCTTTGTCTCTGCAGGGAAAGTCTGCTTTATGACCCGTACCACCTACCTACCTGCACCAGAGGGCTCGCCTTAAAGGGATATTCCAGTCTAAGTTTAATCCATGGTCTAACACACCGTGACACCGAGTAGGACCCCCCCTCGAAAATCAAGTTTGCAGGGCGCTAGCTCACGTAGTGTTAGCATCCTCATAAACGACCGCACGATAACAACACACTGCAGTAAATGGATCCAACTATAAACCGCCACCAAAAAGCCACAAATAATGCTCAGAACAGCACCAAACAGTACAAATAGGGTCTCAGCACATAGTCCGGGGCATGTAACCTCCACTAGCTTAGCTGGATTTCTATTTGTGAAGCTAAAAACAGATGTCAACTCTCCTCCATCAGCTTCCAGGTCGGGGAAGTCCTTACGAGTCGATTACCGAGTGCGGTTAGAAATGTTCAATTCTGGTCTTTTTCCTGTCTGCTCTGGATAATAACTGTTATAAACTGGCACGTAAGACACATATGAACTTCGATTGCTTTTCCAAGGAGTCATAATCATACATTTTCATCCTTGAGCCGCGGAAATCTACTGCACTCGGTAATCGACTCGTCGGGACTTCCCTTCATCAGGAAGCTGCTGCAGAAGAGAGGTAATTTGTGCCAGCTTTTCAGTAGAAATCCAGCTAAGTTAGTGGAGTTTTGATGCCCCAGACTATGTGGTCAGACCCTATTAATACTGTTGCTTAAGTTTGGTGCTGTTATGAGCATTATTTGTGGCTTTTTGATGGTGGTTTCTTGTTGGAGGTGTATACTGCAGTGTATTGTTATCGTGCGGTCATTTCTGAGGTTGCTCACACTACGTAAATTAGCGGTCTGCTACTTGATCTCTCGAGAGGGAGTGTAACACAGTTTCACGGTGTGTTAGACCATGGATTAAACTTACACTGGACTATCCCTTTAAGTCGTGACAGTGAAGGGGTATCGACAGAATCAAAGTTAGAAGTTTAAGGCCGCTAACTCTGACCTTATATAAGAAACACAAGAACAACTTCTACACCTGCAGGAGATTCAACACACCAAACTGTAGCTTCATGACAGGAAGTGTTTGGTTTTGGAGCAACAGTTTCCAGTTTCAGTGTCGATTATCCATTATCACCACCAGCTCTCTGCAGCTTCTGTATTCATATAGCTGAATGCAACAAGTCCACACGTGTCCTCTCGGGGCTGACGCTGGGACAATGCAGGAGATCGTGAGCTGAATGAGAGTAGACACAAAGAAAAGAAAATGCCAGCCCTTAATCACAAACTCCTTGAATGTCACCTTTAGACATGTGACCGCTGACACGAGACTTGTTCCTCTCCGGGACACCGCGGAGCTGCTTAAAACAGCGAATCTCTGTACATCTGTGAGCCTCTCCACAATAAATGCTGATCAATGGCGAACAGGTGGCTGACATGCCCGGCTTTATGAATATGGATATGAGTAATGTGTTGAACATTGGCTACAGTCGCTCGCTCCGCAGACGGAGGTGGGGGCAGCGGAGTTGGGAAGAGAGACCGCGGGAGACAGATTTCATTTCTCCACACAGAAACGGTAAAGGTCAGTCAGAAGCCGGTAATCAAATGCATCATGTGCCACGTCCTTGTTTCACATATTGTACGTGACTGGAAAGCTGATCGGGAGCTCTGTGCTCCGACAACATTAAGCCGGGCGTCATTTCCTCTGTTTTTTTGTTAGAAGATAAGGCCCGTTGATGTGGCAGTGCGAGGAAATCATTTTCTACCTTTTTTT
>CAEMYA010001160.1:512205-525580 GCA_903131615.1 Diplodus sargus
ACACACACACACACACACACACACACACACACACACACACACACTCAGCAGGAGGCTGTGACCTGCCCTGCTCTGCCCTGATGTCCTCTGTCCTCCATGCTTCCTGCATCAGCTAATCAAACTGATTTCCACACTTGACCCCCTCCCCGACATAATGCATCCCTTGCTGTTAACACTAGCGTAAAGGGTCAGCGCACTCAAATTGAAAATGTTCTCCCTTATTCCATAAACTGTCTGACCTTGGAGAAACTTTCGGTTGTATGTGCCGTGGCTTTGTGATTCTGGCCTCTCAAACTGAACGTTAAGCTATTTTTATTTCATAAAGTGTATTGTCCACTTTGTTGCGGGATTATTTCTTCTTCTTCATTTCCAAAATATCTGCCTAGCTTGAAGTTAAAATACTCTTTCACGTTTGGATGAACAGACCCTGAAGCCTCATACTTAATCAAACCATCACCCTGAAACCAAAGCTGAGTCTGAAATCTTTTTTAGTGTACTAAGAAGTTCTGTTCTGGCAGCGTGGGCTGGTTCTGTTTCCACCTTGTGAGCATGTGTGTTATTATTGCAACATGTGGTCATGGAGACGCCTAATGTAGCGTGAACTGACACAGGAAGCGGTTTCGACCGACTGTCTGTGGACAGATTTAGTCGGCGCTGTAGCATCACAATGCGGTCTTGATGCTTTCACAGGTGTGTAGCTGAGATCAAAATGAAGGCCGAGTTCAAAGATGGGCTCGGTCTGACCCGTGAGAACTGAGTGCTGATGTAACAATGTAGCAATGAGTACTGAGTACACGGACGGGACGGACAACGAGGACGATGTCGTAAGAGGATCTCAGTATTTTTATATTTCAGTATAACTAAAAACAGCAGCTTGTGAACGAAGGTGCACTATAATGCCAGTATTCGCTCACCTGCCTCGACTTGCATATGAACTTCAGTGACATCCCATTCTTAATCCATAGGGGTTAATATGACGTCGGTCCACCCTTTGCAGATATAACAGCTTCAACTCTTCTGGGAAGGATTTCCACAAGGTTTAGGAGTGTTTATGGGATTTTTTTTCGCATCTGTGAGGTCACATACTGATGTTGGACGGGAAGGCCTGGCTCTCCAAAGGTGTTCTATCGGGTTAAGGTCTGGACTCTGTGCAGGCCAGTCAAGGTCATCCACAACAAACCCTCTCCTCCATGTCTTTATGGAGCTGCTTTGTGCGCTGGTGCTCAGTCATGTTGGAACAGGAAGGGGCTCATCCCCAAACTGTTCCCACACACCATAATCCTCCTCCACCAAACTTTACACTTGGCACAATGCAGTCAGACAAGTACCGTTCTCCTGGCAACTGCCAAACCCAGACTCGTCCATCAGATAGCCAGATGGAGAAGCGTGGAGATCCATTCCATGAAGCTCTCTACGGACTGTTCTTGAGCTCATCTGAAGGCCACATGAAGTTTGGAGGTTTGTAGCGATTGACTCTGCAGAAAGTTGGCGACCTCTGCGCACTGTGCGCCTCAGCATCCGCTCACCCCGCTTCCACTTTGTTATAACACCACTGACAGCTGACTGTGGAATATTTAGGAGGAAATTTCACGACTAAACTTGTTGCACAGGCGGCATCCTATCACAGCACCACGCTGGAACTCATCGAGCTCCTGAGAGCGACCCATTCTTTCACACGTTTGTAGAAACATTCTGCATGTCTAGGTGCTGCTTTTATACACCTGTGGCCATGGAAGTGATTCGAACACCTGGTTTCAATTATTTGGATGGGTGAGTGAATACTTTTGGCAATATAGTGTTTGTGCAGACGTGTGACGAAGGCCCAGATCAGTTCAAATGTAATCAAATGAATTAAAGTGTAAATAAATTGTGATTTCCACATGTGAAAAGGCAAATTTCACATGTGGCCTTGATGTTGGTATTTTCTCTGCTATGAAACACACAAAACACAATGTTTTTTGTTGTGTGATGGAAGTTTAACCTTCCCACATGGGACGATACACACGTCTATAATGCTGCTAAATTATGAAGATTTATAATTTTCTATATATTACCAATTTACTGCTCACAATAGAATTAACTGTACTGTGTTTTAATTGAGACACTTCATCTGAAACTGTGTGAAACTGCAAATCTGCAGCAGGAGACAGATGGTGAAGGTTTTTAGATAGAAATAAATAAATGCAGTTTATCATTTGTTTGCTTAAATCTGTTGTATTTGCTCGCATAGAGTTAACGCCGCACACAACTGATGATCCAAAGGAACGCAGGATCGGCACTTAAAGGCAGACGAAGCATTCCAACAGTGGAGTTCTGAGTAAAACTCAGTCTTGTGAACATCCATCACAGTTTGCAGAGCGAGCCATGAGGTGCTATTACTGCTATTGCTGCTAATATGAGTTTGTGAAGTAGGCTAAATGTTTTGAATGATGGACAAAGCTACGAGCTCCAGAGCCGGTCGGTAATAGACCATAATTATGCCATAACCATAAAAATATAAAAAACCTTTGCAGAAAAATCTAAAGGACAAACTGTTCTCAGTTTTAAAACACTTTCTGAGTGTAGAAACACTTGCGTAAACACGGCTCATAACTCTGGATACGTTCCCTCCACCTCCTCATCCACCGCATTATAAAGCCTCCATCACCCTCCTGTACCTGATTACCACCTCCACAACCTCCCAGCTGTGTGCACACAAACACACAACGCGCCGGCTCGTTAGCTGACCCGGGCTCTGGCTCCTGCCCTGTTGCGTGTCTCCGCGGAGCAGAGGTTAAGAGGTTAAGAGGTAAAGGCTCGAGGTAATGTCAGCGTGGGATGGAATGCTGAGTGACCTCGATCTTAAGCTTCTGCAACCGCCAGTTCGAAAGTTCAGCTTCCTGTTAAAAAGCAGACGCAGAACACCATCAACGGCTGCCCCTGCGGTGAAAAGTGACAAAGAATCAGCTGAATACCTTCAAGGAGAATGTGGAAATAGCTTCTGATGGTTGAATAATCTAACGCTGGGAGCCAAAAGCTCAGGGGGGGGGAAAGACCGTGAAGAGAAAGATGTCGCCATCTAAGAAATGCCACCATTTTGACATCTGCAGCCCTCTCACTTTTCTCCACCGCTGCACGAGAGATTCACATTTCAAATGCCAGCAGGCACACAGGAGTCGAGGGGGGGAGTCGGCGTGCGGGAGGGCTGATTTGATCAAGCAGCAGGCGACCACAGTTCGCCCCCCCCCCTTCGCTCCTCGCCGCCTCATCTCTCTTCCACAGAGCGAGGGAATAAAAGTGACAGAGTGCAATCACTGTCTCTTATCTGCCAATGAGGAGAATGGGCAGGGAAGAGATTGAGTGACCGGCCGGCTGTGGCGTGTCCGCCGTGTCAACTTTATTGAATTATGACTAGGCAGGAAGTGGCATGTTATGAGCCGCGCGGGGGCCCGCCGCCGCCGCCGCCAGATATCACGGGCGTGGTTTTACCCGGCGTGAGGCGACGGGGCGGAGAAGCAGCCGAAATGAAACCTGTCTGTATGTAAAGCTCACGATGTCTTTTACGAGGTAATGGGATTTGAAAAGATATTGGATAGGCTGTGATGAAAAGATGAGCTGCTGCCGGGCGTCAGGTGATGTTTTACATCCTGCAACAGGTATATTGGAGGCTCACGGCTCTGATACGAGACGTAAGAGCTGCAGTGTTTCTGTGTCATGATTTAATACGGAGTGAAAAAGGATAAACAGGCGGGAATAAGGGAATAAGTTCTGGCCAGCGGGCGCTTAACCACCGTATTTAAGGGAAAGGGTTCAGGTGGTGAACATCCAGAGACACACTGACATACCTTTGTTGATGCTAACTAGCTAGCTAACCTTTAAATCTAAGTTTTAAAATGGCATTTGGCAGTTTTTGAGCCACGGTGTCCATCCAGTGAATGAACACATCAGTGTCCATAACTGCTGGACACCAGACTGTCCACACCAAGTTCTCTGCCAGAGTTTATTTGCTCGAATCGAAGTCCTGCAGGGCTGTCGAGAGCCGTGAGACGCTCATATATCGTTCATCTCTAACTAGTTCTTCTGAAATATGGAAATATAGGTCATTTCTAATAACACACAGACACACACACACACACACACACACACCCCAGTGGTGCATCTGAGTCAAGTCCCAAGTCTTCATGACCTAACTGCAGGTCAAGAATCCAGAATATCAAGTCTCAGGGACTTTAAAAGTCCAGTCAGGTTTCCGGGCATCAGATCAGTTCGACCTCACATCCATCAGCTCAAATGTTAAATCTGCATTAATCAATATTTTTGTTTTAACAGTTGGATTAGTTCTACTATCTGAAAGTTTCTGCTTGCTATGAAAAACCAACCGATTATCAGCATCCAGCCTTCGAGAGCGTTTTAGTGTCGTTCAGCTCGTTGTTTGATGTCGCAGCCTCCAATGAAACAAGCTAATTGAGGGATAGAGGCACATTTCTATTTGTCTGGCTTCATTACAAGGAATGAGAGTAAGCCATGAAGAAATGATGTGTCGGTGCTACAACATGAGCATGAATGAGCTGAAGGAGGTTAAAGGCTGCAGAGCTGCAGACGTGTGTTTTATTTGTGATTCAGTTGATGGCAGATATCATTAATACAGGTTAAAGTGTCCCATTCACATCTGTGGTAGTTTCTGCTCATATCGACCCTTTTTAATCCGGCAGATATCGTCTATATTCAGATGTTGTCTGTGTTTAACAACCAACAGACTCTTGAAGCAGAGACCTTTCTGTCTCTCTACCTTTCTTCTTTCTTTAACGTCGTATTATTCTGCATCCCTCCCGTCCTTTTTCTCACCTATTTCACGCTACTGCTATCATCTCCATTCCAGCGACTTAACTCATGCGACCGACCCTCATTTGAGCGAGGTAACGTACAAGGACAGCAATTATCAGAGGGACACTGAAGCTGGCTGTGCAGCTCAGTCCGCGGGATTGCAGGAAATTACACAGCAATAAAAACAGTCACGGTGTTTCTATGCAGATATATATATATGGTACACAGAGCGGGGGGATGTATTATGGCTGTTGAGGTATTATATGAGGTGCAACAGTGTCCGCGGCTACGTGTCCTGCCTGGAAATGAGCTCTGAGTGCAGGAGTCACCGCAGAGGGCAGCAGTCAGGAAACAGTAGAAAAGGAGTCGATGAGAGGAGCATTTTCTCTCTGTTGGCCATTTATGAGCTGTGTGAAATCACAGATATCTGCCGTCTGCTGTAATAAACACATCCGAGAGCATCGCGGGTGTAATCCTCCCACAGCAGCAGCCGCTGCCACTGCAGGCATCCACGCTTTATTCCCACAACTCTTAAAACTCTGCAGCATGAATACGTAGCAACACAGAGGACGACTCTTCACTTCTGTATCCTGACGTCTGTGTCGTTTTTTCATATTGTTCATCATCGCAAACTTAGTCACTCAACCAGATTCCAAACAAAAGGCAACAGTGCGACCGCAACTAACGAGACATTGTGGACTTTTAAAAGTCAAACAGATCTGTGGCAAAACAGCTTTATTACAAACAATGAGTCCTCTGGTCTTTTTTTCTATTTACATGTGTATTTCCACATTGAGCTTATCTGCTTTTTTTTTTTGTTAGAAGCGATCTTTAAAAGTCACTTTCAAAACAAACATGAAATTAAATCAGTGAATCTGTCCAATTTCCCCAAATCCACAAATCCATCGAGTCAGATTTTTTTATTCAGCGATTTGCAAATCAGAGTCACAGAGTTCTATGAAACCCATCCGCTCCCTGTGATTGCTGAAGTGCTGAAGTATTGTACCGCTGCTCTGCGACACCCGAGAAATAATTCAACATTAGCAGTGCCGGTCGGCGGACGGAGCCTGATGAGCAGCTTCCTCTCTCCAGTTATTATCCTAAGTGAAGCTAAGCGTCTCGTCGCTCCTGCTTCATATTTAACGAACATGAGACTGGTTTTGATCTCCTCATCTAACTTTCGGCAACTTTTTTTCTCTCCCCCTTGCAAATTGTTGAGCTACTCCTTTAAAGCAGTGAATGGGTGTTCTGTTCAGAACATGATGAACTAAGCTTTGTTTGGTTTCCTTCGGTTTTGAAAAAGCAATCGCGACGCCGCAGCCAAGTCGGTAGTTAAATCTCTGCTCTCAGAACAGCTGATTATGAGAGAAGCCGTCTGTGGCCGCGGTGTTTTCTCAGCGTACGGCGCTTTGAAATGAAACACTTCATACGGTTAATAAGTAAAATAAATATGCACGGCTCCAAAGTCAATCCGCAGATGTGCTGAAAATGACCCTTTTTATTTTTTTTAAGAGAAGCTGGCGCTTTACCTGAAGGAACGCCATTAGCGCTGGGTTCAGTGAGATTTATAGTGACTCATGGTCGATGCTGTTTTATGGGTCTTTCCGCCGGCCAAGAAGCGATTCTGTGGGGAAACTCTTTTCTGGAACACGCACAGAACCACTTCCTCCTGGGTGGTAGACTTTACATGAAGCCGTCTGGACCGTGTTTATCTCTGGTTTGACCTTTGACCGTGATGGGAAAGAAATCTGAATGTTCTGACCCAACGCTGCGTCTCAGTTTATTTTCTGATATGCTTGTGTCTGAATACTGTTGAGTTTTTTGTGGGTGTAAATGTAATGATTCTTTGTTGGGCTGCAGTGAAGAGAGATTTATTGGTCTTTTGTTCGTCTAAAGGTCAGAAATAAAAAAGTCGTTTCGGCAGCAGAAAAACGGAGGAAGAGATAAAAAACTGCAAATAAAATCGGATGCTAAAGTGTTATGGTTTGTTGCTCTTGTCTCTGCTGATATGAGACTAAACTTTGAAAAGTTAAGCACAGTAACTCTTTTGTCTCACCTCATGTGATTGGGGGATTTTGGTTTGCTGTTATTTAATAATTTAGCATCAGTTTCATTGAAAACAAGAAAGTGATTTTTGATTAAATTGCGTGTGACTGCTGGACCTTTAAAAGTTAACCCACTGCATTGCTGACTTTAACAGTTTAATACAACAAATCATGTCTGAAAGATATTGAATAGTGTAAGATTTATTGAAATTATGCATTTTTTTAGTATTAGTATTATTAAATAATTTGTGTCAGTTTCATTAAAAAAAGGCAACTTCTGACGAAACTGTGATGTGAATGCTGGACGTTTAAAAGCTGACGCTAAACTGCATTGCTGGCTTTTAACAGTTAAATAATATTAAAATAATGTTTTGCAGCGTTTCATACCAAATAAAATCTAACATGTTTTGCATTTTTTCCAACTCTATAATTAATGCATTTTTTTTTTCAAAGAATTGTGAAATTATTTGTGGCTGTATCATGAAAAAAAAAACAAAAGAAGGAAAGTTCTGAGGAAATTAGGGTGAGAATAGCGGATCTTGGAAAACTGATGCCAAACTGCTTTGCTAGCTTTAAAAGTTAGATAATACCAATAATGTATAAAAGATATGGAATAGTTTAACATTTACGTAAGCGTATGAAAAGAATGTATGAAATAATTTGTGGCTGTTTCATCAAAAAATAGACGAGGCAAATTCTTCAGAAATTGAATTATAATGGCTGGACGTTGAAAAGCCGACGCTGAACTGTATTGCTGTCTTTAAAAGTTGAATTATACGAAAAATGTATATTAGATTTGGAATATTTTACCATTTGTTGAATGTTTGCATTAAGAAGTTTTGCAGCTGTTGTAATTTTTAAAAAATTGTATTTTAATGGTGAATGTTATAAAAGCTGCCGTTAAACTGCATGGCTGGCTTTAAAAGCTGAATAATACAAATAACGTTCGTTAGACGTGGAGTATTTTAACATTTGGTGAATGTTTGCATTATGTAAGCATTGTAAAGTAATGTGTGACAGGTTTATATAAAACTAAACAAGGCAAATGTTCTGAAAAAGTTGCGTTGTAATTGCTGGACGTTGAAAAGTTGATGCTGAACCGTATTGCTCTCTTTAAAAGTTGAATTATACAAAAAATGTATATTAGATTTGGAATATTTTACCATTTGTTAAACTAGTGCAGTGCCCGTTGGGAATATGTGTTCCTATAGAAAAGTGGGAGGTTAAGAAGCATTTTCACTGATGGCCAAATGAGGCTGTTTGAAGGTGGAACGTCGGGGATATTTAGGTTTGTTATGAAATCCTATATTCCAGGGTATAATTGTTCGTTTTTGACTATTTTTGATTTTGCCATAATATTTCACCTTAAAAAACTATGTACTTGGTGTGATTATTTTCAGCACAACCTCACATGTGTGACTGTACAGTTATTTTTTCATTTTGACATATTGTATTAACACAATAGACCTAAAATCACAAAAAAAAACATAAAAGCTGAGTAGAAAAAGTTATTTTTTACTGTGAAAACCACAAATATGTTTAACAAACCATTTTTTAGTACTTATAATGCAAATATGAATTGTTGTTTGCTGAATATGTGCATACATTTTAAAAATGTACAAAGTTCTGTTTAACTATTTACATTTAAATGCAGGCAATGCTCAGGTCTGCCTGAGCTCCGTCCAGCTGAATGAAGAGCTGCACTGCCTGCTGCACGTTCAGCTTCTTCTGTTTTGACTCATCAAACAAAAAACCGACTCCACTACACACTAAACACACGACACCAAACACTACATAACACACTACTATACACTCCAAGCACGCTATATGTCAATATCGCTGTCTGTACAACGGCCATCGTTGCCTGTCAATCATCTGCAGACGTCCCTCCCACAACTTCCTGTTGCTCTACAACCAAACTTGCTGCTTGAACACTGTGACCCGTGACAAAAGCCCGTTTTTACCGTTTCTTCTGCACCACACACAAAGCAAACGTGACGGACATTATTTACCCTAAGTCCGGTTTTAGACAGGTCGGTGCGTCCGGTCCATCGACTCGGGATTTGGGCCGTGTAGGTTGGTTAGCGGTTAGCGGCTAGCAGCTAGCTACACACGAACATCCACAGATTCTGATTCCACTTTGTTTTTCCGCGCGTCTCCGCATCTCCTCAGACCCGAACAGACCGGCCCGGTCTTGTTTAGTCACATTAATCCACAACAGTCAGTTTAGATCATGCACAGAACAGAACGGACCGAACCGCCGTCTAACTCCCGGCCCAGCTCGCGCTGCCGCAGGTATACATCCGCTTGTTTCTTAATGTGTGTAGTAGTCCTGAGCTCTGCAGTGACTGGCTCTAATGCGCATGTCACTGTGGGGGCTCCGATAGACTATGCTCCAGAGTGTATAAAGCATTTATGAAATAATTCATTAACGGTATCATTGTAATCCAAACAAATCCGCATGGCACACCCTTAAACCAAGCAGCAGCCATGTTGAAACTCTCAGGTCAGTCTGATCCTGATCCGCAGAGATATTTCACACACACACACACACACATACACACAGACAGACAGAAGTTCCTTGCTTTTATAGAGAGATGTTTGCATTATGAAGTTTTGCAGCTGTTTTGGAAGAAGTTGTAGTTTGAATGGTGAATGTTTTAAAAGCTGCTGTTAAACTGCATGGCTGGCAGGATTTATGGTTTGTTGAATGTTTGCATTATGTAAGAATTATGAATTAATTTGCAGCATTTTTATGCAAGATGGAATTTTGCATACACTTGCATTTGTTTTTTGTTCCAGTTTGGAAACATATCGGCACGAGAAGTTTTTGTATTATATTGTTTGGAATGACCCGAGGAACTGTTGTGTGTTCATGAGCAGCGACAGACGCCTGAGCAGAAGAAGGAAAGAGCGCCACCTGCAAAAAAAAAAGCTCATCGACAGAAAATTAAAGAGAAGAAGCCACCACACGCTGCCCACACTGTTTTGATTGACGGGTGATCTCGCTGTGCAGAAACGCCACAGCGCTGAGCGCTTAGCAACAAAGATGGAGACAAAATGAAAAAGGCGAAGAAAAAAAAAACAGGAAATAAAACAGGATGTCATGGATTACTTAAGTCTTCATAGCGGATTCTCATTTCCAACACATCCATTTTCATCAGTGTGACAGCTGAGCGCCAAAGCCTGCCCGCCAAAATAAAGGTTAAAAAGAAAACCAAAAAGACAAACACGCAATATGTTTCACCCGCGTCGTCACACTGCTGACACTTCTCTTCCTGTGGTGACTTTTTTTTTTAGTGCTTGTTTGTTTGCTGTTTTTTTTTTCTCTCTCCTCCACAACAGCCTGAAGAAAGAGTCAGGCTGCCGTGATGTGTCAGTGCGCCTGTCACACGAAGGTGGCGGTGGGGGTGGAGGGGGTGGATGGGGGCCAGTCACAGTCACATGCAATACTGCATTAATTGGTGTCACTTCACCAGGGGAGGGGGGTGTAGTGTTACATTAGCCCCCTTCCCCTCCGTCTCCCTGACAGTCTAATTAGTCGGCCTGAGCTGCAAATGTGCCTCTGTGTGTTAGAGCATGTATGTGTGTGTGTGTGTGTGTATGTGTGTGTGTGTGTCGGCGGGTCGTAAACAGGTATAAGTTGGCATGAAGGACGGAGGACTTCACAGGCGGGTGGTGAAGGAGGCAGATGAGTTATGGGTCATCGGCGCCTTCTTCGCTGCTAATCAGCACCGTGTTTCCTCTCCCTCCTCCTCACCCCTCCACCCTCCTCACCCCTCCTCACCCCTTCACCCTCCTCACCCCTGCCGCCATGACACCACAGCTCTGTTTCATAAACATGGAATCCCCCGCTGATCCGACATCAGCGCTCTCGTTCAGGCCACGTGCACAATAATGGGGATAAAATCTGAAACAGCGTCTTTTATAACGTTGTAAAATGTTCCAACTTGACATTTCTGCATCTTACCAGAATGATTCTTTGGGTTCAGTTTTTTTAAGATCATGTTGTGACAGTGCTGTGCTGATTGTCTGGTTAGGGTTTGGGCACAGAAACCACTTGGTAAGGGAAATGAAAAGTTCATGTTTTGGCTTTGGTTCTGTTCACCGCAAACACGTCCGGACATCTTGTTTAAAAACACAGAGTTTTGTCGCCACGTACCCAGCTGGAGGTTTCCCAACACGTCATCTAAAATATCCAGTGTCGTCGCCACAAACTCTGCTTCAAAAAATGTCCCGATGTGTCCTTAGAAATATCCAGTGGTTTCAAACTGCCTTTTGCACTGACACCACCATACACGTGTGATGTGTACATGATGTGACACGAGATGCTGATGCAATCATCTGACACAGATAAACAGATCTGTGGTTTTACAGAAAACATGTCATGACACTGTTTTATTCTGAGGATTGAGCTGTAAAATGCAGCAGCAGACTCCGATGACCTGAACTTGGTTGCCGTGTAAACGGACGCTGTAAACAAGCCGAGCAGCCTGGAAGATTTTGATTGAACCAGTCGATATGTGGCTGTTTCCAGCGAATATGAAGACTTGTGACCATCTACAAAAGTAGATAAAAAGAGTAAAAAGAAATCAAACTGTTTGCATGTGATGTTGGAGAGGAGATGTGCAGGAGAAGAGAGAAGCTAAAGATGCGACACCGCTCACAGGAGGACAGTTCTTCTTTTAATCTTCCTCGGTTGGACCTCGACACTTTCAAACATTTAAAACGGTCTTAAAACTGGAGAGCAGCAGAAAGCGAGACGCTCCCAGGTGCCTCTGGTCTGTGTGTGTGACGCAGATGTTACAAATGGTGTGAAAGCCATTTCCATTTATTTCTCTAATGGAAAAGATGTCATTAATTTTCTCCCGTTCAAAAAAAAGTAGGAAACATCCGTATCTCTGGCAAAGTACAGCCCAGTTTAATATGATTTGTTTTAAAAAAATACATATTTTTCTGCTGTTTACGAAGCAAAAACGGAATTAAAAAGCAAGAAACAACGACATTTCCAACTCAACATGAGTCCTGTTCTGTCCTGTTCATCCAGAACCTCATGTATATAGATATACATACCTGCAGGTTAGTGACTGCGGCTGATTTGTTTGTATGTTTGCAGATAAGAAACCATAAAAAAGACAAACAATTCCCAGCAATTACACCACAAACATCTCTTCTGTAAAGGTTTAATTCCCCCCACAGGATTTATTCAGGCTTCACCTCAATCTAAATCAATAAAATCAATCCAGTCAGGCGTCCCAGCCAAGGTCAATACGATCTACACAAAAAATCCCTCATTCCAGGATAAATATTCAAAGAGCTAAAGCAGTCGTGTTTTATTGGCTCTGATATTAGCGTGACATTTTCTTGACATTATTATCTTGACATTTTCTTGACAAACTACAAACCGCCACGTTCTGCTCGTCTGCGCCGCCTCGACAAACGAGAGCGCCCGGCTAACCTTTCTGTCGGGAAAACTGATATTGAGGGCCGGGAAAGATTAGGTTTTTAATAACAAGGCCAATATTTGACTCTAGACTTTCTCCTAAAAAAAGAAAACATACATATCGATATTGCCGGTCATTAAACGAATGGTGAACAAAAAAAAAATATTGCTCTCGGACCAGTTCCCACTGTGGAGGCACGGCAGACGGACGCAGTAAAACATTTAATCACCGCTCTTTAAAAGCTCGCAGATTTATTCACCCCGCGCTGTGGAAGGCTGCAAATGGTGCGATCTGATCTGTTTAAAATACCGCCCTTGATCCGCCCGGGGCAAGAGGGCTTTTCTGGCTCATTTTGTAACGTGACTCGCTGTTTAACTGCCCACCAGTGATGGAGAGAGAGAGGGAGAGAGAGGAGGGGGAGTCGGGGGAGCCAGCAGGCACTGGAAGGTCGACCCAATGTGAGCCGCCGAGCCCGGCTGGTAAACATCTCCGGGGAGAGGTGTAAGAGGCCGCTTACCCAGCCTCGACCCCGCAGCCCACCGGGCGCAGCTTTGGCAGACGAGGCCGCGGAGTGAACCAGCCCCCCCAAACTCCCACGAACTCCCACTAAAAAATCATTCTCATTTGTTATTCACATGCCCTAAAGGGCCCAGCGCCTGCCTGTCGACATCCACAGCAGCTCCTCTTTGTCTGCGCTACCTATCCGGCCGCGGAGCTGGTGGGCGGATGAGCATGAGTTAATGCTTCTCTTTGAGGGACCTCGCTTCACCTTTGATCGGAACATTTCAGAACTTTTCACATACGCGGAAACAAAAGTGCTTCCAGTATCAAACCGGCGCTTTTGTGTTCGGCGTGACCCTGCGAGTTGAGCTGCATCGTGTGTCACTGCGGTGAATCTCACAGCTACATCACCGCGCGCTGTTTCTGCGATTGTCTGCTGGGGTTTTGACGGATACGATGCTGTAATCCTTGTGACAAACCGAGCGCTGCAGCGAGCCTGAGGTCAGCGCCGCGTATACTGAGGCTCTGGTCGTTTGCACGGCCGCATGATGTAAGTCGCTAAGACAAAGCCCCCCCCCCCCG
>CAEMYA010001160.1:525613-607303 GCA_903131615.1 Diplodus sargus
CACATGACGGGGTCGCCCGGACAACAACGTCTAGACACGACTCCGGAGTGACAGGCGGCATGAATGAGACGCTTTGTGTGGTTACACAAGACAAACAGCCGCCTGAAGTTCTGCTTTCTCTTCGGTCCTCATTGTCATCACGATGATCGGACTGGAAACAAAACAGCTGAGCCGAGAACAACAAGTCCGGAGCCGGAGACCAGCGAGGTCGCGGTCGAGTGCCGAGGGAAAATCACAATTGTCATATCAGAGCTGCTTCACGTGCTCGACGGAGGCGAGCCGGCGCCACATTTAATACAGTGAACTCATTATCAGCAAATATATTCCAGAGATGTTCGATAAGACTTTAATCCCGACTTTCAAAACATGCAGTACAGTCTCTGTTAAAACATTCTGTTTCCCACACGTTAGCTGCATCGCACCTTTTGACCCGTTGGTCAAAGATCAATCATTTTAAGTTACTAAAACCTTTTAGCTCTTACAAAAAGTCAAATTCTGAGGTAATGGATTCAACTTCAACTTTTAAACTTTGTTTGGGAATGTCACTTGTATCATTTCTCCACTTCCTGGTTGATTAGTAACTGAAAAGATGATGAAAAAGTGAAGATTTTTGGCATATTTCAAGCTAAAACAACATATTTGTACCCATAAACAGATTCTAGTTGAACTCTGGGAGAATGATGATGGTTCCAGTTGTTGAACACAGACAGAAAAACCCAAAGTCATCAAAACAACCATCATTTAATCACTGTTTAATGAGGGATGTGCTGTTACATCCACGCTGGACGTTATGTTTCCATTATATCACTTTATATTGTCTGTGATTAGGTTTTTTTTCCACAGACTCCGAGGATTTCACACTCCACGAATTATATCTAATGCTGAAATATAGCGCTGTAATGCTTTTACTTTCTGTTAAAGGGCAAATTACTAAGTTATGGTAACGTAATATGAGTTGTTTTTTAAATGCAGTCAGGATCTTTGCCTGAAAATAAAAAGAGTCCAAAGTTTTCTCCCATTTCTTCTCAACTTATGTGAGTTTTTTCTTACTTTTGTAAAACAGACCCTCCACAAAGTACACTAAGAGGCTCTTTCCATTTTCCTCCGAGCACTTAAAAGGACTTTTCTCATCTCGGCTGAATTAGACTTTGAGACGGAAGAAGTTCATTCTCAACATTGGACGCAGCGTTACGGCGGAAACAATCTCACCACGAGCTCCGCTAAGCCCCAATTTCCACTGGATACGTGTCCGCTGCGTTGCAGCTCCGATCCGGTTTTGCTCCAGCGTCCGCCGTCCGCCAATCCCCACCGGTTGCGGTTTGAGTGCGCCACGGCGCAGTACGGTAGACAGCTGGCGTCAGGAGGACGAGAAGTTCCCGCGATAATCACATAATCACTCCCGACCGCAGTTATAGGTCTGTGTTATTAAAAACAATAACACAGAGTGTTTCCGACCGAAGGATCAGCAGAAGAGCTTGTGTTTGTTTCTTTTTTGAGATTTGTGTGCTGGTGTCAACACGGAGTGTTTTATTTTGAAAGGTAACCGGATGCTGTTTGTTATTTTGGCGCTTGACTTCCTGTCTGCTCCCTGCTAAATTCCGCTGAATTGTTGCGTCGTGCTCCGGCATCCACCAGAAATAGAAGTCCTGCGTATTTGTGCCGGAGAGCTCCGGACTGCCGGAGCTGGCGGGAGCAGGTACGCAGCGCAGCGGACCTGGTGGGGATTGACACATAGACCAAAGTGAAACGTATCTGCTCCGCTGGCGTAGCGGAGACGCAACGCAGCGGAGACGTATCCAGTGGAAATTGGGGGTAAGAAGCTGTTCAGTCACACTGCTGACTGAACCTTGTGGTGCGACGGCTGTTTGGGGATGAAATTGGAGGAAACGCAGACAAGTGCGCATCCATCCGCTGAAGAAAGTTGTGTGACACCATCTTAAAGGATCTCGTGAAGACCTACCAACTTTCAGTTTCATTATCTTGTTATTTAGACGGACTGAGGCTGTCGTTGATCTCTGAAGCCCAAAGAGACGTTGTGACGTAGACTTTAAAGTGAAACTCACACCAAAATGCAACCAAGGCTTTTTTTGTGAATGTACCCGAGTCAAACCTTCGTGTAAAAGCATAATTACGACGAAAGAGGCACTTTTAAGATTTACTGTATTTCTGTTTTAGGATCGAAATGTCGAACTAAAAAGAAGGTTTTTGAACAACTCACGTTAGCAGATGCTTGTTGATCTCTGAATGTGACGTAACCTGGAGGACAGTTAAGGTGGAACGCTCCTAAAGCTTAGTTCCATTTAAATGCACAGATAATTTGTTGTTTTGTCGTTAGCGAAAAACAATATTGACCTTAAAGTTGAAAAAGGAGCCTCATATAAGAAACAATACTAAAATCAAAAGCCGGAAAAGTCGCGTGAGATCTCGCATGGATAGTTGCTGCTGGAAGACAGTAGTTCCACCTTAACTGTCCTCCAGGTTACGTTACATTCTGAGATCGACAGCTGCTGCTAACGTGAGTCGTTCAAAAACCTTCTTTTTAGTAACTCTGTGTACACAAACAATGTTCTCAATGCTCGTGTTCATGTGTAGAGACCCTGGTGATACTACGAGCAAAGTTTCATGTTGTGTCGAGACTTCTTACTGTTTTAAAAATAGAGATTTTGATGCTATCGTAAAAGTGCCCGTAGCACTCCCATTGAAAATTAGTTTGACCTAAAAATGAAAACACAGTAAATCTGTCTCTTTCATTGTAATTATGCTTTTACAGGAAGGTTTGACTCGGGTACATTCACAAACAAAGCCGAGGTTGACTTGGATTTAAACATCTGCCCGCTCCCTGCACAAACATAACACAGATAATCACCATCTGTATGAAAACCCCCACGTCCAAATTGTGAGAAATCAGAATTTGCGACTCAGATTTCCCTTTGTTAGTCACAGTTCAGCCTCACGACGCTCTGAGCGACGAGAACCGAGTGTTCCTCGGTGTAACAATCCCTGAAATCCTGAGAGCCATCAGGCAGATCCATCAGCGTACAGCCACAGAGTGTGAAGATCGCTGCTCCTCCTCCCCCACTTCCTCCATCTCCTCCTTTTTTTTTGTACTCTTGCGTTCGTTCAGACGGGTAATGATGCTATTTGTGTTGGTGATGGTGGGGACGGCCTTGATAACTCTGCTGAGATAATCTGGCGCTGTAATCCTCTCCTCCTGTAAATCAGGGCCCTTCGACTGCCGAGGCGATGCTTTTCTGAAGTGCATCTTGAAGAAACACTCTCTCCCACACTCGTTTCCCATCTCAGCCCCAATTTCAGCCACTTTCATATTGTCGTCTTTCTGGTTTTGTGTATTGCTTATTTTGTCCAGAAAAAAATACAATCTTTTAAAGCGATTTTTGTTCTTTTTTTATCAAAAAAATTGGGTGTTTTTACTCTCATCTCCCAGGAACCGTCCACAACTTAAAGACTCCACGTGTGTTTGAAAAAAGAAATGATGATTGCTTTTAACAACGTGTGTCGATGCTTCACCGCAGACAGACGAGTGAGGACGCGGTACAGGAAGAAGCTGAACGTTGTACTTTGAGATGATTGTGGCAGAGCTGCACTGACTCTGCGTCACAGACGGAAGCTGTAAGAGGCTGCGATCGCGCCTACGCTCAGTATGTTGTTATTATGGGTTCTTATGCCATATGTTCTATTATTACCTTAAAGACCCTGAGGACAAAAAACACATTCTGATAGCGAATGTGCTCATTCACACTAACACTGAAGCTGCACAGTCATAACTCTGACGCAGTCTGTTTTATTTTACATCCTGTCAAGGAAAGTTTCCCCATGAGAGGAGGATGTGCAGGAAAATCATCCATCAGTAGAATTAACAACAATAAGAGGAGCTTTTCTCGCTTTCTTTCTGAACCTGCATGAGAAATGTGTACACGTATTTGTATATATGTGTGTGCAGGTATTTCTGAAGATGACAAAGCTCGTTTCTTCATGACGACGGGTTCGTTTATCTCGTTACCTCAAGAAAAACAGACAGTTCCCAGAGATAACGAGACAAATTGACCCGTTATAAAGAGACGGCGAGCTCTGTTATCTGAGATGATGCAATAATTAACTCGTATTGTCGAGATAATGGCAGTTAAAACGTAATTTACACCTGCCGCGATCCTGAGAGTCGGCTCGCTCTCGTTTGTTGTCACGTTTCTTTTCTCTCTTTCGTCTTCATGTCTGTTTTTTTTTCTGAAGATTTTCCTTCTGTTGAAAAAATATATAAGCGCATAATGATCCAAAATGGTGGCGTAAAGAGAGTTATGTTGTTATTTAGAAAGAGAGCGAGATGACGTCTTCAGTGCAGCAGACTGTACTTTAATGTTACCGGTGTATATAATGATATAATAATGTATATAAATACTTTAATTCACCATTCAGACTCCCAGTAGGTCGTTTCTCTGCCAACGAGCTTCAATCTGACCGCTGTGTGTCGGCCTGCTCCCCTTTGATAATCAGCCATAATGTAAATAATGTATTAATGTACATTTTAATTCTAAATATACCAAATTACAAAGGAAAACATTTTAAGAACAAGTTTCAAAAGTTAATAAATCAGTCATATGTTACGTCACAGTCTACTCTTTTATTTTATGCATGTTTTCTTTTATCAATCATCTTCTGTTTCGTCAGTATAACGAGATAAATTAACCCGTCGCCACGACATGAACCAGCTTCGCTATCCAAACATAATAAGATCATTAACTTTCAAATCCAATATAAATTTTTTTAAATTACTGCGAGCGCAGTTGTTAGATTACCAAAACAAAATCAGACTTATTCCAGCCGTCATCATCATCATCGTCATCGTCTGACTGTTGATAGAAATTAAAAACTTCTTCGTTTCTCTCCAAATTTCTTGATAAAAACTTTTATTTTGTTTTGGGTTTTTTTGTTCTAAAAGTCTTCAGACTGTCATAAAAGTTTTAGTAGCAGATTATAAAAGATGATTGTTTAATAAAGAAGCTAATAAGACTTAAAGCAGCTGCTCTGTTGGAGGGTGAGTGACGGGCCGCTCATACAATCCGACACCTCAGGCACCAGAATTTAGATTTCACACATTTACATATAGACAAGATGTAACAGTGAGAGGTAAACACAAACTGCAGGTGCCGTAATGTGCAGCGTCTTAATCTTCAGTCACAGGTGACACAGTCTGTGATCTGAAGGTCACGAGTTCAATCCCAGGAGCAGCAGGATAAATTCTTTATTGATTGATTTCCAGTTTAAGCACCTTTATACGTTTGTTTCCAGGTTTGTTGCTGTTTAATATCAGTGTATGTTTTCTGTATTTTACTTTATTGTATTTGTTGTCTTCATTTTTTTCTTAGCTGTGCTTCTTGTTCCTTCTTTCACGGTCTTAACCTGTTTTTTTATTCTCTTCATGGGTTGAATCCTCCTTTTATATACGGGACCATTAAAGGGTAACTCCACAGATTTTACACATTGAAATGACATCCAGTGTAGCCACATAGTGGTTAAATTGCATTGTGGGTAATGTAGGCAGCAGGTTTTGAAAAGGAAGACGAAGGTGTGGAATGAAAAAGGCAATGTCTCTGATTTTGATTGTTTGATTTTCCTCTTACTGCACGTCCAACAGTGTTATAGTTGCACAATGTGTGTCCAGTGGACTGCTGCTTTTATCACCCGCTGCCTACATTACCCACAATGCAGCCTAGCCACTGAGTGGCATCACAGTTTCTCAGATAACATGCAACACATATGCAGTCGTACTGCCCGAGACCTGAAGCGCACTTTAAAGAGTAAAAGTGGTGGAGTTGCGCTTTAAATCAGTGTTGAATCTTGAATTTTGAATCTTGTGAGGAGCGTTTTTTAAACTCAGCGCAGGAAAATAAATCCAGCTCTATTCGAAGCGGCCGGCAGATAATAACCCCAGAAACACGTCACACAACGACACCGTCGGAGTCCACGCGACACTCAGCTCAGAACATCAGAGAGTTTGTTACAGGCCTGATGTGAGTGATGCTGCTTCGGGGAGCAGAGATGTTAAACAGCGGGAGCCTTTGCTGCACTTTTTCCCGGCTTCACACTCTCATGAGCTGCGCTGGATGTCGTTTTGTGCTCTTCTTGTTGAGTCTGTGGCGGGTTTGGCTGCTGTTCAGGGCGAACACGTGCTTCTGTTAATGCAGCGCAAATGAAACAGTGAATGTTGTCGGATCAGGGACCATCACAAACGGGCTGCGAGGGGTTTGATACAGATTCTGTTCTCAGATACGCGGCAGCACGTCAGGATCCGGCTGCTGTTTTTGGTTGTCGACGTCAGCTAATTTATCATTTCAAGGGTGTGAATTATCAATCTGTGTGCCTGGTTTGGATTCACACTGACCCCGGTCCACGTTCCCTAACCTTCTGGTTCACACACAGACACACACATCTCATGTTCTGTATTCTGCCTCTCACTCAGACGTCCTTCCCCGGCACCTTGCCGGTCATCGATCCACTCAGGGTCGACTCCCTCATGGTGCGATGACCTTCCTGTTCTGGAGTAACTCCCGGCTCTCTTTTGTAGACTTAAAAACTCATCTCCTCCAGAAGCCCCTCGCATCAACCTCTCCTCCAAACACTGAATCATATCCCCTCTCCACATCTCTCCACTTTGCTTATTCCGATATATTCTCATCAGACCGCCCCCCCCCACTCACCTATTCTCCGCTTGGCCTCTATTTCCTGTTTGCCCCAACCTTTCATCATCCTGTCACCGAGGCGCTCGCGGGGGCGCTGTGGCGGTAACCCTTCACCTTCTTTGAATCGGCTTCAGGTGCTGATTGTGATCTGCTGGAGGACGTGAAGCCTTTTCCTCTGTGGGGCTCGCTGGCATTTGTCAGCTACAGACCTCCGCTGTAAATGAAAGTGGATGATTGAAAATAAAAAATAAAAAAACTGCAGTATACCGCATTATGTGAGACCTTGCAGTACAGTAACTGGTGTATAAAGCAGGAGCACTTAGGAATGAAGGATGTGCAGTTAAGACTTTATTCCTTTTAACTGAATTAAGAGGTGAATAGAGTCTGAACAGTACATCTGTCTTTCTAATGCGCTGCTGCTTTTTACGTCAACTTAAAATACTTTGTCACTGTCCAGTGAAAATATGTCCTTCTACTGTGGAGCGTGCAAACGATAAGAACTACAGTTTGTCCTGGGACACTGAAAAACAACATTTTGCACATAAAAATCCAAAATTCAACATCATCAGAAACCTTTTTTAGAGACAAACAGGGATCCCAGCTCGGGATACATACAAGACGTTCAGCAAAATGCAGCTTTTAAAGCAATATTATGTAGAAATACTGTCGTAAAATACAAATCCCAGGTGTGTAACAGTTTGTTAGATGTATGTGTTGAAAGCTTGACATTCAGCAGAAACAAGTGATATAGGGGACGGATCAGCGAATGATTGTAAAGCTGTTATTTTACGTGACGTTATGTTGCTTTAAAGCTTCAGTTTGTACGTTTGTACAGACACGAGTTTGCTAACCTCTCTTAGCTTTTTCTAGTCAAACAAACAACACTCAAATGCCACAAAGCCGTCACAAACTCACCTCGATCTGAAAAACTGCCCAGCATGACTGTTAGTCCCAACTGCTGTGTGCTTTGTGCTAATCGGGTTAGCTAATGAATGGGTCTGTTGCTGCTGTGGCTCGCTGTGTGCTTTGTGCTACTGAGTTAGCTGCTGGATGACCGGTCCAGAGGCTCTGAGCTGTGGCTGCACGCGTCCCTTGACATGCAAGAATACATCTAACATTTTCATCATGAACATTAACAACAAACATGGCTATTGTCAAGCTAGCACTCCTAGATATTAGTTCCACTTTCTCTTCCATTCTTGAGGCGACTAGCTAACCAGCCTGTCCAATATCTTCGTACAAGCTAAATGAGATGATTGCGTGGGCTTACTAAACTATTATACTATTATTTTCTTTCGACAAATATATTATAAGTTTCCAGCTTCTACAGGGCAAACACAAAGACCTCAGCGTGCTTTAAAAACACTGCAACGCTCTTGGCGGCCGCAGTCCATCGCGTGTCTTTGTAATCTCGACACAATGAACATAATGAAGACAATGGTCCACACATCCAGTCTGTCCTCCGAGGCGTTCAAAAGCACTGAACTCAGTTGTGTGACTGAAGGAGAGGACTCGAGGAAGAAGTTTAAACTCCTTATATTCACAAATCTGCACACCTGGCAGGTAGTTGTGTGAAGTGGCCGAACAGAAACCTTGAGTTCTTTCGGCCATTCAGACAATTCAATACGTCTTTTGTATGCTATAATCTACCGAGGCTTTAAGGCTGCAGTATCTTTCCTTATCTATCCATCTTCTTTTTTCTTTTTTCCAGCTGTGCCTCAAAGTCACACCTATTTCAGAATGTTTAGACCATTATTTTCCCACCGTGGCTCCTGCTGAGCTGCTTTATCTACCAATGTGAGGCCAGTTCAGAAGAGTCTTGTGGTGCAGAGAGTGCTTCAGATGTTACCCGTTGAAAAGCACATGAGTGGCTATCATTGTCTTCACCGTCTCCTTGATGTTGTTGGATTTATGGATTCCGGTGACCCGTCTAGACGTCGGGGGGGGCGGCAGGGACACGACCAGCTGAAGGGAAGCGGAGCAGGACGACACACTTCCAAGCCTCAAGGTGAAATCTGAGCATGTGAGATGCTTCCGCGGTGCTGAAACCCATTCAGTCGGGTAATGCTGGCGCCTGTGCTGCGATGATCAGGAGGCCAGCAGCACCAGAAGTTCCCTCAGGGCTGAGAGTCACACTCTCACACAATTAAACTCTCATATTATCCGTGTTTTATTAGATCGCTTGTGGGCAAACCGCTACAGTACGTTGAACCCGTGTGCTGGGAAACAACACATCCACAGCTCGGACCATTTCTGTCCTGATATGATTCATTGATAAACTGATTCTCCCCGGAAACAAACACCTTATTGGAAGCAGTGGTGCACAACACACACATATTTAAATATAGTTATTACAGATTATTACATATACATAATAACTGAGCCGTGTTTCCGGCTGTTGCACTGGCGAACTCGAGCGCGTTGGGCTTTTATCATGTTTAAAAGCCATTTATCTGGCTTTTTATTGTGTTTTTTAGTTTTCATAATTTCATGTTTTTACCGTTATTTAAGTTTTTTTACAGTATTTTTTTTGCATTTATGTGATGTTGCATTATTCTGAAAATCTATAAAACATTTTTATAGGTGTTATTTTAGAAGTTTTAATTCATTGATCTGTTTTTAAGTTTTATTCAACATAATGACAACCAAGTACGGCATTTTGTCTTAATTTTTTACCACAAAAAGTTCCCTCGTTATGATTTGGGAAAGCATCGTGCTTGAGTTAAAATCACTGACTTACATTACGTTACGTACTTGACGTAACTTCACTATGTTTCTATGGTCTCCTCTCTTTCTACTAGTTCTCCTCACTTGCTCTTTTTTCAGCTGTAGTAATCACTACATCCGAGAGAGATTGCTGACTAATAACAAACATTGAATAGGAGCTTTCATTTTAAACCTTTATGATTGTTTTTCTGCAGAGGACAGGCTCATAAATCCATCCATGTGCTCTTCATGTGCCATAAAGACCACACAAAAAGAACCATCGACCGCGTGCATCGCTCGGCTCCTGGCCGAGCATCACGAGGCTCCCTGAAGATGTGTTCACTGACACGGGAGGTAACCACACGCTGTTGTTTTGACCGCAGAGCGTGCGGCTCATTGGCCTTGTGGTCAGAGAGTCGGTGTGTCCTTCAGCCGGAGGACTGGAGTTCAAACTGCAGCGTCAGCGAGTGTGCGCTCTGCCGCGAGTGTCCTTGTGTCAGGCGGCGAAACTCTACCAGCCTGACGCACATCTGGATCTGCTGCTCAGGAAACAAACACACAACATGGATGCATTGAAATCATTTGGATCATTGACATAACGGTTGTGCTGTGCCTTGGATTGTGTTGGATGCACGATGTCACATTTATAAATCCAGCTAAATTTGACTGATGTTGACATGTTGCAGGAGGCTAAAGGCTAACCGATCTGGTCAGCAACGAGACGGCACGACTAAATTATTCTAAACGGCGTGTTACGAGTCGCTCTTGTTTACAGTGTGGCCGGGGGCTGTTGGGCTCCTTCTCATGAATTCGCAAACACAATTATGTCATCCTAATTAATTTCTTGTGATTACAACTTCTGTTTCTCTCTTGATCTTCAGCATTTGCTGATTTTCTTCGAGGCAGTGAAACAAATCTATGAACTCAATACTCAACATCCAGCAGACACGTTAGCATCTGGCCACCTGGTCAGATAAATGTCTGCCTGTTCAGCAGCTAGTCGCTAACTTTGTCTGCTATTTGGTGCCAAACAGGTCGAATAATGTTGCTCTAACAGATCTTTTTTGTTGCTTGCTTGCAGCTGCTGGATTAAAGGTTGTTAGAGCAGTAAGAATGAACCAAAACAGCAATATTGTGGCCATAAAATCCAAACACTGAGCTAAAAGGCTCCGTCACTCGAAGTGCTCCCTTTCACATCATAAAAAATATTAATAAAGCACATTTTTAGGGGTGTTTATCTTCATTGTCTTTATTATCTTGTTGTCTTTGGATGTTAAACCATCATGTCAGGATGTTGATGACTTACTGATGTCAGTATCTGAAGATAACCGAAGGCGGTGGTCATGATATTTTATGTCCTCCATTCTCAACAATCATTTTTCAGCTGTTCATCTCTCCAACATCTTTCTCTCTCAACGACTTTGATAAGCGCCATGAATTAAGAACACAAGCCTGTTATCCTGCAGCGATGAGACATTTTAAGTTATCGCCCAAAGAGCAATATTTGATTCCTCAAAATGCCGTCATGAAAAATAAATATGCACACTTCTTTCTGTCTTGGAGATAATAGAATAATTATGATTGTGTAACAGCTTGATGTCGAGATGATGAGATAACAAGTCATAACTCCCAGATAATGGACATAAAACAATGCAAGTCAGTAATGTATTTGGATCATTTACCTAAAACACTCTGTTACATGAACGAGTCCTGCACTGAAAAAAAGCCTGATATGTCGAATTCATTTTCCATTTTTGGCTCGTAAAAACAGTTAGCTGTGCAGCTAGCAGGCTAATAAACCGACTCGTGTGTCTGGTACTGGACCAGCAGTGGTTGGTGAATGCTGGCGCTGGACTTAGCAATGAAACCGGGCTCAGCAGCCTCCTGGTGCATCTGGCCGAACCAGAACCGGACACCAGCCTCCGAGACTGTGGAATCGGACTGATGGAAACCAGTTTGATGCAAAAGAGGGAAACTTGAATTCTGAAATAGTTTATTTTTCTGTTTTTAGTCAGGAAACTAAGTCTGAGAATATTTAATTTCTTGAGTTTTTTATGAGTTTATTTAGTTTATTTATAAGACTGTCCAGTACCGGCTCAGGTCAGGGGACGGACCTGAGCCGGTACTGGACCAAAGCCTCCAAACCAAAGTGCTATCTGCTGCATCAGAGTGGCTATCTGGTTAGCATGCTAACTTCAGAAGGTATTTCTGTAACACAACGCAAATCCCATTCTGTTGATAAATGTAGCTCAAACTGAAATTCTTACATATGGCACCTTTAAGTGTTTCACGTGAGTAAATGTACACAGTTACATTCCACCATCAGCGGCCACAGATGTCCTGGTGATAAATAAGTTTTCACACTATCACTGAGATTATCATAACGTTGCTATCAGCACTGTTGAAACAGAAGGAGCTCGACAACCATCTCGTCCAGCCATATGCTGCTGTGTGATGGCTTAACACAAAATCATCGGTACGCAACAGTGGATACAAACACTAGAACCGGCATGTGTTGACGTCTGTGTGAGCTGCTGAGGTGCATCCAGTCCACTTTTTTTTTTGGGTTGACAGAACAGTTCTGACTGAGGCTCGGTGTTCTGGCAGTGATGGAGGGAAGCGAGAGACAGACAGAGAGAGAGAGAGAGAGGTATTACAGCTCCACTCGTCTTCCTTCCTCTCCATTTTGTCCTGAAGCTGACCTTTTGACTCCGATTCTGATGATAAACAAACAAACCAAATCTCTGCTAAGCTTTGTGTAGTTGAGGAAACCTGCTGGGGATTACGAAATCCCAGTATTGGATTAAGATCACACAGACAAGCAGATACACACAGCGCAGCGCTAATACAGCCAAATGGCTCGACATATTTCCAGCCTCTCCTTATGGCTGCTCGCGTTTGTGAAGTCACCGCTTATTCATACTCGAAGCTGGTGTGGGCTGATAAATACATTAAAATAGACATTTAGATCAGCAGCCTTGGGTGTATTTTACTTTTCGCTCTGGTGAAATGCAGCCCTGACATTAGGGGCCACCTAATCTGTACGTGATGTGATTACTGCAGGATGTGATCTATCTGCAGCGCAGTCTGTAATGGCCTGTTTGGATTGTTGCAGCTCTGAACTCCAGCACATTAGACTTGATTTGGAAATGAAACACTGACTGTGAGGTGTAAGATGGTAAGCCTTAATTAGTTTACATCCACATCAAGTGAACAGGACTCACTTTATATTCGCCCCAATTTCCGCACAACGCAGCATTTTCTTTTGTTTTGTTTGTTTTTTTGTGGCTGCACATTTGATTGTTTGACTGTCGGCTGCCTGTCTGACTCCAAATGATCTTGATGATTCAAAGAACAAACAGACGGTGATCCAAAGGAATTATGGTGTGTGATGATTCTGCAGTGCACCGTTTGCATCCAGTACCATCGTTTGGTATTATAGGTGTGCATCTCTCTCTCAACAGACGATTCGATACGCATCTAGATACACGAGCTACGATACGGTACAGGGATGATACATTTTAAATACGGAACGATTTGCAGCGATTTGATACGATGCAATCTGATATATTTGTTTGATGTAGACATTCATTTTCCATTAAATTAAAATCAGCGATTCTATAAAAGTGGCATTTCTTACCTTACTATGTCTCGAAAGTCATCACTCTCAACACACTGTGAGGTCGTAAGTCCTTCACAATAAATGGGCTACAGATGCCGTGATTATCTTTGACTTCGACGAGTTGTGGCTGGAAAAGGTCTTTTAGCCATGTTGTTGTCTTGCGTGTTCTTGCTTGTGCTAGCTGTAACATTGCTAACGTTAGCATCCACAGACTCCATGCCGTCTCACCAGGTGAGTTTTCAGATTTGTTGTGCTATCGGAGTCGTCGGATGTGTTGTTGTTGTTCTTGTGTTTTTTCCCTCAGATACGTTAACGTTACTCTTGCGATAATCTCGCGTTGACCTTTAGCCTTTTACAAGAGTTGAGAGACGCTCTGCAGATTTAGCAGCAAAAGCTTCAGTCAACCGATATGTAACTTTACATTCGGGCCATCGACCGGTTAATGGTTAATTTCGATACAGGGGTCCGCGTATTGATGTAGTCGCATCCAGAGCAGAAAGCAGAGTGCAGTTATTGCACTCAGGTGAAACAATGAGGGTGCTGCAGAGGCATCTGCAGCCAGTTTGACTTTCATGCTGGAGACAAGAGTTTTCATCCAAACAGAAAGCCGCTATTTATGCTCAGTTTGGGAAAAAATCCTACTTGTTATATTTGTTGGAAATCTCTTAAGAATCGATAAATCAAACGCTCTGACAATGAAGGACAGTATGTGTGTAGACTTGCTTCATTCGGCCCGTATGAAATGACTGAACAGGCTGCCTGACTCTGCACACTCTTCCATAATGCTAGGCTAAAGCTATTAGCATGTTAGTCTTTTGCTTGTGTTTATACGACTGTGGCGTTTAACAGAGTTGTTTATTTATGTATTCATACTGCTAAAATCTATCTGAGATCACTTGTGGAAAATAGAGAACTGGCAGCTAATACACTGTCGGTGTCTGTCTGACAGTATTATACGTATTCTGTAACAAAGTGCTGCGGTCTATACGATGTTTACACTGAGTAAATCCTTCACAATCAATGCTCCATGTTTTTTTTTTTTATTGCTGCACCATTCCACCAAATATTCTAGCTGTCTTGTGCATAATTTAAACAGTTTCCCCCCAATTTCAGTTGGTTCTGTGGGATTAAAACAAGTTTAATATTCTTCCTCTCTTACTCCGACTATAACCAACGACACAACCTCACCGATGCCGCCGTGTAACTCGCATTCATATGTGAAAGAACCTCAACACTGAAAGTCAAAAATGTCATCATTAATCTTCCAGTATCATCATTCAAACACAATAATCGAGACCAGACAAACGTGAAGTATCGCCAGAGAAGACGGCAACTGTCTGCTAACATCTACGGATTGCAGACAGACAAAATATTACATTACCTGAAACCAAAAATATGATGATTTAATACATTATCCTTTAATGATCCTATTGAGTTTAATGGCTACAAATTAGTGGAGAATATGCTGAAAGTAGTTGAGCTGTTGTCGACACAAACACCCTCAAATAAAGTTAGAGTGTCATATTTTAAATCATCTGTGCTGTTTTTCAGAGTAAACTGCCAAAATATCTTCAATTGTTGATAGAGTCGTCAATTAGGTCCATAACGTGCATTTTAACAGGTCTGTAAATAAATAGGTTAAAACTCCTGACATGATAAGACTCCCCACACTGCACTGTAACAGAATACAGTACAGTATATGCATTCAGCTCAACTTAAAGACAGAAAAAATAGACATTATCGTGCCGTATACTGTACGTATGCATTCAGTACCCTTCAGTCACATACACAGATTCTAAAGATCTCGAGTGGAAAATGACAAATTGCACATAATTTCAGTCCATTTGCGCTCAACCATCAATCCGGACGTATAATACTCTCCCAGTGGAATAGCATTAATACATTTACATATATTAATTATTATTGACAGGCAGGGATAAGCCCGGCGTGCTCGTAAATACAGGTATATATTGTCTGTGGTTTATAGACTGTCGCTGGCGTCCCGTGAGAGGACGACATTAAGCCTCTGTTGGAACATTGTCATCATTATGCTGGATTCATAGCCAACACCGCTCCACTCCTGTTCGTTAGATTTCACTGCTCCTGCTTCCTCAAAGAGACCCAAGGGACCAAACACAAAAATACATAGCTTGTGTGTGTTTTCTCATAATTGGCTCTAAGGTGACGCATGTCGACGAGTCCGAAAAACAAGCCGTTTGAATTCAGCCATTGTTTTCCACACAGGCATTTGTTGATGTTCTGCAGCGTGACTGACAGCCGTCCTGACTGCAGGCCGAAGGATTGTTTCTCAAGACTCCTCTCACGGTCACAAGAACGTCTTGTCTTTGTTAGCATCTTTGGTATTTAGGTTACAGACCCTGTGTGTTTGCTGAGAGCATGTGAGCGGTAGGTTTATCAGAGTAATAATAACCTGTTAAAGCAGTTAGCAATGATCATTATTAACAGTGCAAGACAAAATGCATGACAGCCATTCTTTGAGCATTTCAACCCTTACTTTGTTGTTTTATCGTGTTTGCCGTATTCCCGATATAATGACGATATCTGAAGATCTATATCTATATATATCTATATCTTTGTAGTAAAAAAAAAACTAAACATGTTGATTGTTGGAAATAAACTGTTAAAAAGTGAATTATTCTTTTTTTTACATTGAGATCAGGACTGCTAGATGCACCGCTAGCTAAGCTAACTAGCTAACAGCAGCTCCAGTTAAAAGGAACTTCGCATTTTCTCTCTTTGCTTTGAGTATGAATGTGACTGGTGGCCCATCCTAATATATTTCACCTTTAAGATACGACATGTACGTCTACTTTTGCCCATTTCACCAGAGTCTGTAATATCCCTCAGTGTGTTTTGTGCCTTTGCACAAGTTTTACAGGTTCCTACACAAACAAGTGAGCGTGCAGCAGTTTGAAAGATGATGACAGACCACAGCATCGCTGCCCTTTTCTAACCAATTATCGTGCTCAAATTCTTCCACACCTCTGTTGTTTTCCGCTGGATGTGTGCTTTTGTGAGATAAGACAGCGAGAGGCAACGAGTTCACTCTGCTTTGTGTGCTGAAAGTCGCAATATAACAGCTGACGAGTCAGGCTGGGAGTCGATCGTGAACTTTCATCACAAGATTACTGCTGGATCCACAGACTGAGAGATTGAGAGTAGAGGATTGATGCCAGTTTCCAAGACGATACTTAACCCTCATGAAACCACAACTTGCATTTTTTTTTATTTGGTTTTAAACAAAATAAACCAACAAGATATAACACAGGAGCTTTCGAGGGGCTGGTGGTTAGATATCTGTTGGGTTTCCCTGCTGGCTACAGCTTCATATTCACCATAAAGACATGAGAGTGGTGCAATTCATCTCTATGCTGAACTATTCCTTTAATAATACCACAAACCACCAACCGACAGCATCACTTTTTGCTCTACACATGTGGAAGTCTACAAGCATCGGCCCCGCGGGCTCTAAAGGTGTTCGCATGCTCTGTTAATTCGAAGAAATTATTGACGGTTCAAAAAGAGAACAGCTTGTTGACGTATTAATCCTCCTTACTGCCAAAAACCAGTGCTGCCATAGTATTTTGGAGAATCAAGGGTAGCCAAAGAGTTCCACGTGAATCATGGCCCTCCGAGCTCGTGTCCTCTTCCTCCCCTCGACAGAGCCTCACCACAACAGGCAGCCTCGCACTGCCAGAACAAATGACTGGAGCCAATCAGCTCGCGCTGAGTCAGAGAAAAAAAAAAAAAACTACACAACTATTTTCCTGCGGCTTGAGGCCAAAGAGGAATGTAATGAAGGAGCGCGACCTGAAAGGAGGCCATCTTATTTATCTGACGACCAAAGTGGCTAACAGTATCATAACCAGTGCAGGAGCCGCTTGAACTGTTCGTCCTTTTCTTTGTGTGTCGGGAGCGTTTTGACGAGAAAGACTGACTGAAATGGAAATGCACTAGATGAAAGCGAGAGATGAATCAGTCAAGTGAGTTTCCACGGCCATCTATTAGATTACCATCAAACGCTGATGCGGAGTCACACTAAATGTCTCAGCGCTGCCAATCTCTGCACAGGTGTCTTATTAGTGCTTCTGGGAACGTACCGCGCGTCATCGTCTCAGGCTGATGAACTGTTGTTGGAACACTTTGTCCACGACTTGATTGTATTCAGCGTTTTTATTCTCCGTGTGTCATGCGGAGAGCGTACGCTTGACATTTTCAGTGCGTTCTGGACGTTATAGCTTCCTGTAGGAACAGGAACATGTGTGTGTGCATTTAATATGTATATATTTATTTCTAGAAAGTCTTTTATCAAGCAAAAATGTCAAACATGTGAGGTTTTACTGTTTCCCTTGGTTTTAGTACTACTGTGGATCCAAATACCTTTGGGTTTGACCAAATAAAGATAGTTTTACTGATGAAATAATAATGACAATAACTGTTAGCAACAGTCCTAAATTAATGATTTCCAGACCTCATGAGCGACCTTCAGGCTGTAAAATGAGTGAGGAGCAAGAGTTCGCTTTTGTTTAATGACTCATTTCATAATAGAAGCAGCAGGAACATGGAAATGCAAAATAAAAGCACACTCCCTTTTCAAACTGCTTTATTAAAGCCGGTGTTCTTGATTCAATTTGCAAATCCAGTTATTAATTTCCTAATTTTAACAACATTTTTAATCAAAAAGATTTTAAATTCAGGATATTTATTCATGAATTCATTCACTCATGTTTTTTGGAATGATGTACTTACTGTTTGTAAAATCCCCCTTTTAATGTGATTTATTTATTGAAGGATTTAATTTGTAAATTATTTTTCAAATAACTTTCCTTTTAATGCCCTTTTTAAAAAAACAAACTTGCATTAGTTTGAAGGTGAGTCTATTAACTCACAGATTCACAAATATATTAACAGCTATTTTACTGCACAGATAATTATGAGTTCAGTAAATGCTTCATTATTATTTCTGTGACCATCTTGGTCCTCAGTAGAATTATAATTATACTATATTCCGTGTAGTTAAACGCACAGTCTGTAATTTCTGCCACTCAATCTAAACAAAGTTGTTGTCTTTATTGTGAAACGACCACCATTGCTGATGCAATATATTTATGAGGATGAGGTAATGTCTGAATAGGATAGATAGATAGATAGATAGATAGATAGATAGATAGATAGATAGATAGATAGATAGATTAATCCCTGAGGGGAACCTAGGTTACCATAGCAGCCAGTACATTGAAGTACAAATACAATCAAAATCACATCAACATATAGAAAATGTACTGTATTAAATATAATAAATACTATGTACAATAACATGCTTAAGTGGCTATAAAATAAAATAAAATAAAATGAAATACTGAGGCAGAAGAGAATGAAGGTAAGTTGAATACAAGATGCAATTTTGACAGTAATAATAAATTAAAGCGCATTCCACCAGCATGACACCATCTTGTACTGAAGACGAAATAGATAAATAAATAAATAGAATAAAGACATTAAATTGACTAATTTCTCTTGGAGAAATAAACAAAAAAAATACAACAAAGCTGCAGCTGTTTTCAGTTTAATTACATATCTTTATTTTAATATGTTGTAACATAATAACACACAAAAACAGTAATGTGCTGTTTTTAAATATCTCCTCACATAAACTGTTTAAATCCCCTGTCCTGCGCTCTGATTGGCTGGGAAGAGTTACGGGGTGGGCGGGGACACTGATGCACAGGCATTCAACATCTGGGAGAAAAGTGAGCCGGGCTGGGCGGGGCGCCACGCAATATAAGGAACGGATCAACCAATCGGAGCGGACTCGATCCCAACGTCCGTTCCGTGATTGGCCGGAACGCCTGTCAAAGTGGCGCGCGGGGGGGTGGGGGGCGTGGTCTGAACGGCCGCCCGAGTGTTGTGATTTTCAGTCCGGCGTCAGTCTTGTCACAGCAGCGAGGGGCGCCTTTTCTCCGCCCGGCGCTCTGGGATTACTAACCGCCTGACGAAGAAACAACTAGCGACAACTAACTCTTCTGCCTTCTTCACCGCTTTCCTCCTCCTCTGCTGTCCTCTGAGACACAGCGACGCGTGTTTTTTGTTCACACTGGAGGACGCGAAGGGGAAACAATAAGGTAAGAAGTGGCTCCGGCTGTAGCTAGTTGAGGACTTCAGCGATGCTGCTGCTGCTGCAGCTGCGCTCACTTTCTCATCAGGAGTGTGAGATGCTCCCAAGTTTTCCTCGGCGGTGGAGGAAAAACAGCTGCGTTAATTTTAATCACGTAAACACAACATTTCTGACACGTCTGGTTGAGCAGGACTGTTCTTTTTAGTGCGCTGAAGTTGCGTTCAGGGTCCGGAGAAGCCGCTTGTTTCCTCTCTCTCTCTCTCTCTTCTGCTGCTCGGCTCTTGCAGAAATCAGGAGCCAGCATCAGCTGACGTTACACTGATTTTTTTTTTTTCTTTTTGCAAAGACATTTTGTTGTCCTCCGTGCTGTGCTGAGGCAATTTATCACACATTTCTGTTAATGCACGCTTTCAATGCATGCAACACTCCAAATGATGTGTTCGCTGTCTGTCTGCCTGTCTGTCTGTCGGTCGGTTGTCCCTGCAGGACTCCTCTCCTGCAACTTACAGCAAATTAGCCGCTGATAGCTTCCCTCCGGCCCGAGACACTAATTGAATTTGGATCCCCTGGTTTTTATTTATTATTTTTTTCCCCCTCCAGCGGAAACGGACCATATTTGTGCAAAGAAAAAAAAAAAGACATCATTTATGCAGATCGCAGTTAACATCCTTAAATCAGTGTGAGCTTCCCTGGAGATGTGAAAGCTGCTAAATAAAAATGCTTAGTTCATGTGCAGGTTTTTTCTTTTTGTCTTGATGCCAAACTCGGAGCGGAACGATGAGCTCATTGTTCTAACAGGTTTCTGCTGTTTGCACGCAGCAGTCTGCAGCCGACCTGAGTCCTGCCTGCGATGCACAAAGAGATTAGAAACCTGTGTTGCTGTTGTTGTTTTGTTCCTGCTGCTGGTTATTTATGTTGGATTATGTTGCTCCAAGCCCTTTTTTCCCCCTCCAGCTTTGGAGTGGGACCGTGATTTGTCTCAGCCTGTTGTGCATTAGCCTGCTCATCGCCCCTCAGTGGGTGTTCAGTTTCAGCTCACAGAGACTTCAACAATAAAATAAATCTCCAGTATGCAGAAACAAGACAGACACCAACTCTTCTTCTTCTTCTTCTTGTTCTTCTTCGATCTTCTTGCTTGTTGTCAGGCTGTTTTTGTGCCCTCATGTCTGACTCAAAGGCAGCTTGCTTCTTTTATTTTTTGTTCTTTCCACTGATCTTTCTCTGGCCTTGCAAAAAAGTTTTGGAGGCATTTTAAATATGCATGTTCAGCTGAAGGCTGGAGGATAGACTGATTTTTTTATTTTTTTTATGTGGGCCAATATTCAGCATCCTTTTGAGTGTCGGTATCTTGTGTTTCTTGTGTTTTATCGCCAATTTGACACATTTATTTTCAAAAAATGCTGTGATGCAGCATCCATCTTCACTCAGTGTCCCACCCATGACGCTATCTGATTGGTTACATGTCAAAACTAACAGCCTATCATCGCTGGACAGTGTGATTCTGCAAAATAAGGACTTACCAAAGCTGTCAAATAAATGTAGAGGAATGGAAAGTCCTTTAAAATTGCACTTAAAGAGACAATCTGTAGTTTTGGAGGAGAAATTAAAACCCCCAAACTTCGAAATGTATTTATGATATTAATGAGGTCAATAATATTTATTTATATATTTATTTATCTTTTCCCCAGAACGCTGTTCGAAGCTAGAAAGGTGGCAGGGTCCGCCACATATAAAGAAAAGTGAAATTGTGTGGTCCTTTTTAATGTCAGGTTGTTTTATTCGCTCATGAAAACAAATGTAGTTTCTTTATTTAGTTTTTTTTATGCATAACTTTACATCAAAGAAGATATTTCTCTTCTGGCTAAAAACAACATAGTGCACCTTTTAATTAGAGTGCTTAAATGAATTGTAGTTGATTTTGACACCAAGATTTGAATTATTACTGCAGATGTTTGCCAGTTCCAGGTGTCGCTCATCAATCTCCTTGATTGATCGGTATCGACCCTGAAGAAACAAACCGGGTCGATCCATATAAAGGGTTACACTGCATTGATTGAACGGCACAAACAACTCTGGCTCATTCACAGTCTTGTTTTTGGTTGTTGGGGCAGAAACATGCGCTCTGCTTGTTACAAGCAGTCAGATGTTTAAGTGGAAACTGTGTGGTCGGGTCTTGTGATTTTGTTCTTCCCCCTCCCTGCACATCTCAGCTGCTGCAGTGATATCATGGATGTGGAGGCCACAGATGGCTTGCGGTTTCCTACCGCAGTCGTACGGTGACTTAGCACTCTGCGCTGCTCCGAGGACATTGCAGAGCGGTTTCAGGTTTATTTTATTTGACATGTCACTGGTGTGGTGACAAGGAGAGGTGCTGCTGCTGCTGCCCTGCAGGAGAGAAGTGAGATGCTCCTGCGACTGTCTGATACTCACCAGCACGTCTGCCTGCACTCCTACTTACACTATATATAGTGCAGTCAAATCTATATTCAACCCGTGTGTGTGTGTGGCGCTCGCAAACAATCAACCGCTCTCTTGTTTTTCTAACACAACACCATTAGGAAAGTCACATTCTGCTGACGGGTGAGTTACAGTCGTAAAATGTGAGAGAGAGCAAAGCGGCGGCGGCGGTGCGTTCGTTTTCCTCGTCACCTCTGGAAATTGCTCGCTCGTCGTCCAGCTCTCATTTTCCAAGCCCTGATAGGTCCGTCGCTCAGTTAGCATGGTTAATGGTGCATTTAGCCCAGTTTGTAATTTTATTTCCGATTTCCATTTCGCCACTTGCTTTTTAGTTTGAAATGACAAGAGGCCCCGGCGGAGGGGCCCCGCGTGTGCAGATGGCATCTTCCTAATGGGTCCTCAGGGTAATGATGGTTGAAATAGGCTCCCGACCACGGACTGGAGGACTGTGGCCCTTGGGGGGACGTTCTGCAGGCCTATTTCCATTTTCATCATCGAGATAAAGTGCTCAATATATGAACACAGCTACATATAACACCCAGACACACACACAGTTTGGATTGGTCAGAGTGGGAAAAACTGAACTTTAGTGGAAATATGAAGACATGTTACATTAAATCCTCAGGCGAACTTGAACCCGCTGAATTGTCGCCCTCACGCTCATTTTAAGCTCAGTAGAACTTGAGAGCCCTGGATAATATTTTTCGGGGCTATTGTTGTGGCACCTCGACAACAGTGATTTGTCTGAAGTGTCTCAGAGCCCGAGCACATGGCGGCATTGTGCAACTGCCGGTGTCTGAAGAATGGGCCGGCGCGGTGCCGTGCTTCAGGAAGCAACAGTTAATCTCGGCTCCTCACCCGCGACATATGGGACTTTGTTTGGCCCTGCACCTGAGAGAGGCTCCGGTCTGTGGCACCTCATGTTTCATTTTGATAATGGCTGGTTACCCGTGGCAACTGGGCAGCCAATAAGTACCCGGTTTCTTGGAGTGGATCGTGGAGAATTCAGGGGGGAAGAGGGCGGGCTGTGAGGATGTGAGCTCCAAGGCTGCGTCCCTCCCTCCCTCCACCACCCCCCCTCCTCCAAGCCTTTCCCCAGCTAGTCGTGTCCAGTGAAGGGTGTGGGACCCCTGGGGAGTGAATTATTACCTGTCAGCCCCGCAGGCTCCCCGTCATCCATAATCCAGGGCTGACGCAGCACAGGCCGGTCCAGGCTATCTGCTGAGACCGCCCGGGCCTTGGCCTCCAGGTCCGACCCCCGTTTGGCCACAGCTGGCAAGAAATCACATTAACATGTTGCATCAAGCGTTACAAATGCACAGGTTAAGAATAGCAGGCGGACCTGCGCCCGCGCCTTCTGCCGCGTGGCTGAAGTGGGTCCTCCATCACTGTCCTCGCCGTGTGTGGCTCCTTCTTTTTTTTTCCTCCCTCCAGTAGTTTTCAGCCGCTTTTCCGACTGAGCAGAAATAACTTCTTTAATGTGCTCGGAGGAAAAGTTTTCCCTCATCGTTTTGCTGATTCAGTATCTCTCAGGTACATACAGGCCTGAATGATATTTAAAGTTAATTTTCCAGATTGCCTGTGGTACAGACATAATGTACACTGCCAATTTAGTTACATCTGTTTCCCTGTTATTGTTGCCGCTCTCTGGAGGTGAACGCTGGATGTTTTCAGTGCTCACCATGCGTTCTCCCACCAGTCCAATCATCAGCTATTAGATTTGAACCCGTGGCAGCCTTGTAATTACTTCTGATCCCAAAAACAGGCGTGCTGCGGCTTTCCTCCTGTGGTCCTGGTGTGGTTTGGTGCAGGACTGGTAATTATAGCCGAGCTGATGAGTGTGTAAATTTTGGGAGGAAAAGCCTCGAGTTCAGTGAAAGGCTAGAAGGGAAGAAGAGAAAGATGGCGGGAGGCGGCAGACCACAAAACTGGACAAGTGACAGGCCTCGGTCCGTCCGTCCAGACTGGCTGTCTTCCTGTGGTTTTGTCGAGCTGTTCCTCAGAAACGTTAACCCCTTGTCGAAACATGGGCTCTGGCTCCGCTTGCCAACCCGCCGCGGCCACAAGCAGCGCAGCAGGAACACTGGATCACTGTCTGGTTACGCTTCATGAAGCACGGTGGATGGAGTCCAGCAATTAGAGGGAGGAAAACAGAACCTGTAGCTCGCAATGTCAGCAATTTGCCTTCGATTTATATTTCTCTGGCCGGAGAGGGTCTCGTGAAAGAATCCTTGTTAGAAAACCTCAGAAGCTATTTGTTTTTTTGAAGGCTTTTATCCTCCTTTGTTTCAGTTCTATGTAAAGTCATGCACCGAGGTTTCCGTCTGTTGTTTGTGGTCCTGATAGTTTTTAGATTTATGCTTTTGCCGCCCTCAGTTCTGTATTAGCTGCCCTTTTTAGATGAAGGAGAGAGTAGTTATTCATTATATAGTATCAAAGCCACACACACACACACACTCTTTGACTGGTGTAACAAGGAGGCGACCCACAGGGCAGCTTGGATGCAGCCTGCACAACAAAAAAAAATGATCTCTGTTGAAAAGTTAAGCGAAATGAATCATCCAGAAATGTCATTTTTCATGCATATTTCATGTGAAGAAGAAGTGTCTAATGCGGCTTCATATGTGCGTGGATTTTCATCGTTTTAAAGGATTATTGGCTGATGACTAAGCGCAAAGATCCTCCAAAACTCCCATTCAGCTGCGTCACCCACAATCCCCCAGAATCCTGTTTATTTTAAAAACCTTAGCGCTCAGTGGCATCATATTAAACTCCCAGCAGATTAAGATAATACAGACATCAGAGCGTTTTCCCTCTTCGCCACCACGGAGTGAACACAAGCACAACTTCGCCTTTTTAAATCCACTTCGATTCTCCTCGCCGCCGTGTTTAACGGGGAGGAAGCCACTGAAATAAGGAAACAAGTGTCTCTGTAAATAGCCTCTGGCCATACATACCACTTATTGATTGTGGAACTCTTAGTTGGTTGGGCTGGGGGGGGGGGGGGAAGGCACAAGTGCATTGGTTTGTTGCTCCAAATGATCTCTTAATCACTTCATAATGAGGGCAGACCTCCCGCATCATTGATTAGCCAGCGAGGCTGAAAGTGGAGCAAATCAGCCCCCTGACTTCCCCGTCGCCGTCCCGCCTGCTGCTGCTGCTGCTGGTGGGGGAATCAGGCATCACTGTGAGAGTTACGTTTTTTTATTTAAGATGAATGATATACGCCACAAGATGATTTTTATTTTTTTTGCTTCATCATTTATGCCTTTAACGGCTTTAAAATGGAGATTTACTGACACTGGCAGTATTCACACGGATCTAATTTAAGTCTGTTTAGCATGTTCGGTAAATTAATTTTGATAAACTGTGCTGAGTCTTAATTTGGAACGAGCATAACAACTTATATTTTGGGGGGAAATTGCATCCGTAGGGCTGCAACCAATGATCAGTGTCATTATAGATCACCTGCTAATTACGTTCGCGGTTAATTGTTGGAAAACATTTTGAAAAATGCGCGTCAGAATTTCCGATTGCTCAAAGCGACGTCTTCTTATTGCTCCTCTCGTCCAATCAGCAGTCAGACTCTTCATTTACTATCATACATGGAGCAGATCACCACATTTAAGGAGCTGGAACCAGCAGATGTTTGACAGTTTTGCTTGAAAAGTGCGTTTAATTGATTATCAAATATCTGGCCATTAATTTTCCTTTCAGTTAATCGACTAGTCGTCGCAGCTGTATTGTGGATGCGGATGACGAAGCTCTGGAACAGAATATAAAGATGCTGTGTCGGTAGTTTGGGACACTTTGTCTTCCGTAAGAATGAGACTTAACAGAAGAAAGCAAGAAGGACGTATGTAGTTTTGGGTTTGGGAGGAAATGCAAGCGAGTGAAGACACACTTGATGAAGAAAATGGCAGAAAAACACACGCACACATTTGAATAAAGCACATTTCAGATGCAAGAACATGTTTCCCAGATGGAACACGAGCCACAAGAGTGTTAATCAAATCCATTATAGTTGATTAATATTATCTTTTTGATTTTTACATTTTTGTTGTGTTTTCCAAATGAATAAATAAACACTACTACTAATAATTAAAACGCTGTCATCGTCCAGCGCAAATCACCGTGTTGATTTGTTTTGGGTATTTTAATTATTTGGTATTTGCTCTGTTTAGAAAGTATCTTTCTTTTGCTCATTCTGTCTTCCTTCATAAGAATTGGGGAGAACAATAGGCTTGTTTAGTATAAGTAGGTAGATAAAAGGACCAGCATGCACCTGGATGGGTCCGTGTTCTGTTTAGCGGAGCGGGAGAATCAGCCGACAGCACGATTTCTTTGTTCTTCGCTCACTTGCTTGTCGAGGATAAATGAAAACCTGAATGGACAGCAGACTCGTCACCTGGGTGCAGTCTGACGGTGCAGCGGTTGCATTTTGATTTTTGGGTTTGTTTTGATTTGGATTATGACAAATAACCTTTCAAGGTTTTATTAGTCGGTTGTGGGCAGGGTTGCCAATCAAGAATTTCACATATATATGAGGCTTTTATCCGCACTGCCCACCTCCACTGCATCACCTTCATCTCACATCTCACGTCTCCGCGGCTGTGTGTTCGCTGATGTGGGTTTTCTGAGCTTCGTTTTTCCCTGAGATTGGCTCTCAATCAAGCGGCGTGGGCAGCACCGTAACGACCTTCTCCTCGGATTTTCAATTTGTGAAGTTTTCCTTTTCTGTTAGTGGAGTTATTTTCTTTGCCTGTTCAGCCATGGTGGCTATCACAGCTTGTGCTAACAGCCCAGTTACTCTCCCATTTCCTCCAAACAAACGGCTGTTGTTGCTGCAGGAAATGTAACCATCCATCTTTGTGCTAGAGGTTATTTCCCCGGAAAGACCTACCAGACACGCGGGGCCTCTCCCCTCGGCTCTCTCTCTGATCCGGTGTACACTCTTCAAAAGTACGCGAGGCTCAGCAGACTTTTGTCACGTTTTCAAGTCGTTTCTGATGCATGTCGTCTTTTTTGATCTACGCGTCTCATCGCAGAAGAAATGAAGCTTCAGAATATACTTGATGTTTTTAATGACGTGTTTGGCTGCGTATCATGGGAGAATAAACATATCCTGCTTTTGTGCGACACAGATTTGAATCTCACAAATGATGGAGTGATGAAGCTGAGAGAAAAGAAGGTTGAGCCAGACATGATATAAAAAAACACAAACAGGTTGGCTTCATTTAAGTTGGCCGCCGTTGCCTGAGAATCTGCCGTCAGCCGTCTCTGTTTTGGCACGGCTGAGTTTTCATCCGATCGTTAGTCTGCTGTATAAACGCATGCGAGTTGGACAAACTTCTCTGCCAGACTCTTTTAATTTAGGTTTGATTCAGGAGTCAGCTGCGTGCCGGAGCTCCTGCTTTGTGCAATTTTAAGATAAGAAAACTTTTTTTTATGTCATTTTAATGCAGGTAATCTTATTACGACTGTGTGGCTTCAGAGAGCTGCGAGTGTGAATGTACAGCAGTCGAGCTGTGACACTAAAATGACCTGCTGACGCTCAGACTGGAGTTAAAGCTGCAAGTGGTGATATTTTCATTATTAACTGATAGTTCAGTAAGTAGAAATGCCCAAAAAATGATGAAAATGTCTCTCAAGAGCTTCTCGAGGGCAAAGTTTTATCTAAAAATACTTGTTTTGGTCGACCTGCAGCTGAGACAATTAAACTCTTTTCAGACTGCAGACAAATCGGATTTCTCTTTCAAATTGCGAGCGATCACCTCGAGTTTTTTCATGCAGACCTCTCCAACCTATCTGCATGTGTTGCTGTGGTAACGACACAGGCGTCAGTAACTACGTACGCTGACGATACGGCTTTTCCAACACGGAAGCACGAGAGATCCGTCATCTCACCCTTCCAAGCGATCATGCCATCACGTCGTACACAGTTTATTCCAGCGAGGCCGTTGGCTGACTGTTGCTCTCTGTGTTGTCCTCAGTGCAGCTCTGCCAGCAGCAGCTTGTATTCTGCTCAGCTGCTCTGATGCGGCTCCATGACTCTGGATTGGATGCTGTCATTGGATGTCGTCATTGCAACTGTCACGAAAGATGCTTTGAAATCCAACATGAGAGTCCAGAATTGCATTTCAAACCAAGTGTGGTTTGGATCCGAGCTGCAAATATTTCATATTTGTTTTTTTTCTGCTGTCCAGACGTCTAAAACCAATCAGGATGTGCAGAAACAAACAGGTTTGGTCTAGTTTGGACAATTTTTCAAGCATTTCTGCTTTTCTATTGGAAAGTTACAGCTGTAGAGAGTTAGGAAGAGAGAAAAAGAGGATACAGTGCAGCAAAATGCAAAGAACCCGGGCTGCTGTGTTATGGACTCGGTCTTTGGACTTTAGAAAACTGTGATTGGCATTCTGCATCATTTTCGGATGTATTTTTCCCAGAAAGGTCAAGTCGATTGATCGATTGCATCATTAGTTGTGGCCCTAACTTGACCTCGGCTGCGTGCAGTTTCAGGGCTGCAACCAGTGATTATTTCTTCATCAGTTAATGTGATGATTACTTTCAAAATGTCTCCTTTGTCCAACCAACAGTCCCAAACCCAAACTCTTCTTTTTCCTGTCATAAATGACGAAGAAACGAGGCGAATCCTCACATTTAAGAAGCTGGAGCCAAGAAATGTTTTGACAGTTTTAGGTGAAATATTACTTCATTTTTTAATCAATTAGTAGTGGGCAATTAATTGCTTTTCGATTGACACAACGATTAATCATCTAATGGTTGCAGTTTACAGTAGACATATATAAAAAAAAATACAATGTTTGGCAGCGAAGTGAAGACTAATTGGAAGCACGTTCTGATTGTGTTTTGTGTCCCAGTGGAGTGAAATGCAGCAGAAATCAATCAAACTGAACACTTCCGGCACTATTTCCTGTTTAGAAGTGTTGTTGTTGGGAAAGTAGTTTTCATTCCCGAGGCCGAAGAGCAGATCTACGCAACGGAGGTTGATCCAGAGCAGTGTGGGTTAAGAGTGTTTGGACTGAATATCTGATCAGTTTTTTTTATTCCCTTTTTTGGGTTTCTCTTGATAATCTGTTGCACAGCAATTGTCTGGCTTGTCACATCTTGGCAAAAGCAATTAGGATGAATGCGGGAGGGAAGGGCGGGGCGGTGCTTAGGTACTATAGAAGTAATTCTGAGTTATGTTCATGTCTCATTGTTGCTTAATGCAGTTTTTCGAAATGAGAATTTTTATGGTCCTGAAACGTGAAATGAAGCAGGAAATTAAAAACCCCAGATAAGCCTTTTTTTTCTGTCCTCTTCATCCAAAGTTGCTGCTTTCTCACAGTGACGTCCCGTCATATCCCGCGCCTGCTCCGCGTACGCTCAGCAGGTGACAGGTATTCACAGATTTAATTTATCTAAGTGTTCACAGAAAGTCCGAGCAGTCACACGTCTTTGATAAACTAAATGGGCTCTCCTCTAAGTGGTGACTTAGAGGACCTGACTGCTTCTAATTTCCAAACTTTCCATAAATAGCCGAGCTGTTTGACCTTGTTCCTTGACAAAAGTTGGCCAGTTCCCGTCGCACCTCCTTGCACTGTACACGCTTTGAACGGACGGCAGGAAGTTAAACTTCGCAAGCCCCTAATTTTAGGTTCATTGACGCTTTTATGAAACTCAGATTGGATTCCCAGCTCTCCTGCTCCCCCAGGCTTTTTATCCGATTTCTTATGCATGCACCCTGCGCTCTGCAGATATGAATTGTGGCTGATTTTCCACAAACAACACTCTGCATACCCTTGTGCTTAAATCAGGAATGTGTTAAATTTAGAACATGCGCTGCTTCTTTTTAAGGTTTAACTCTGAATCCCTGTGCCTGTGTGCATATGAAGTGTTTTACCTGCGTTGCAAAGCCTTCTGGGTGTTTGATAGTGCCTGTTTATGATCTATACTTTAGCTCTCACGCTATTATTTGTGTATATTTCAGCGGTCACCATATGTGCGGTGCATATTTGGCTCGGACACGGTGTAAGATAAGTCTGCTCGCCCACACTTAGCTTGGTCATTTTTCCTCCGTTTCTCAGAACTCCTGGCTGGTTTCCATCGAATCGATGCTATTTTTAAACGGGTCTTTGGGGGAGAGCGCGGGGGTTTATCGGGGGGTTTCAGTTAGTGTCATATGAATCCAAACCGGGCAGCCGTCCAGGGTGAGTAAAACACACCTCCTCCTCCCCTACAGTGCACTGAACTATTCCCATTCCAGGAGTGTGTATGTGTGTCAGTTTATTAACCATGTGTTGACTCACTGCTGCAGCTGGGTCTCTCTGTGTGAGTGTGAGTGTGTGTGTGTGTGTGTGTGTGTGTGAGTGGGACAGAAGGTGAATAGTTGTGGTCAGGGAAAAAAATAATAATTGATTCCTCAGAGATGCATCATGAGTCTCTCTTGAACAGCTTAGCATTGATGCTAGAGCAACAAGTCGTAATGAGAATTTAAAAAATGACTTTCTGAAAACATTATGTAACTTTTTTCACCTTTTAAAATAACGGCTTCAAAATCATGTTGATGGTACAGATGTCTGATGATGGGGTGGATGATGTCGCTATATGTAACTGCAGCGTTACAGACATGTTTACTTCATCATACACGTTTTCAACACATTTCATTGTCATGAAGTGACGAGTTTTGTTCGTAGTTAGCATCTACAGTACGTCTGACAGATGTAGGATTTGTACTTTGAACATTGGCATGGCAGTCAATCTCTGGAGGGCGCTATGTCGCACAGAGTTTCCACATAATGTTGCTTTAATGTACTTGCTTTAAAGGAAATATATGCACACAAAACAGCTGTGCTACAATCATTATTGTAGATTATTTTTTAGATAAATCTGTATCAAAATAGTAAAAAAAATGTTTGTCACAATGTTTTTGAGATGTTGAGGTAGTTTCTTCAAATTGTTTATTTTGTCCGACCAACCAAAATTAACATAATCATTAACCACAAAAAAACACAAACTACAAAAAAGTCCAAAAGGGGGATGTTAACGTTCAACCAATCAGATCAACAGTAGAAGAGCGCGAGGAGCCTTCAGTCCCGTTCTTTGCCCTTCTTTCAAAGACATGTACCATCCAGTTCTGACTTTACTGATGCTAGCAGCAGCTATGCTAACCTCTTGAGAAGCCGCCATTGTTGTTTTCAAACTAAGAAACTGGCTTCGCTGCACCTGTCGCTGCCAGTCTTTCCTCACAGGACCGTGATTGGTTCGACCACTGTGTGTGTGCAGTCACATAGCTTGAAGGATTTGCAAGATCACACCATCACGTGAAAATCCAGCTGACTGTAAGGTAGAAAAAAATCGGAAAATGCAGGAAATCCTAAGGGAACCTGTAAAATCGATGACTCATGACTGAATTTATGTCAGAAGTCTATCAATTGACTTCTTGTTTTCCGGTAGTAAAGCTAACACACATAAAACCCGCTGACATGTTTGGCTGCTCAGCAATGATGCGTGTTGTAAACAAAGTGTTACCTCAGCCTGCCGCTCGTCGTTTCTGCTGGTGTAAAAGATGCTCTCAGAAATAAATAAACATGACCTTTCCCGTGATGGATATGCGTAATGATGTTCGTGTGAATGTGGTCGGGAAGAAAGCAGATGGGAATGTGTTTTTGCTTTACACATCTGATAATTCGTATGAGCAGCTTTGATGCGCTGGTACTGTATGTCGACTGTCTGCTGCAGATGAAAAGGGTCAGAAAATGAGATTATAGCGAAACTTTGATCCTCCAAACATGAGCACAATCTCAGAGTAATCGCTGCTGATGGGTTCAGCTGTAATTGTGCAACACTGACGATGATGCGATGTGGCCGGCCATAAACATTTTCCGTTAATTCACTCTGAGGCTGTTCACTAATTTCCGCCAAAAAGAGAGACACAAACACAACAAAACACCTCCCACTCAGTCACACGAGCCACTTCCCCGGTCCAGAGAATGAATCCTCAGCTGCCGTTTGATCTCTGCTCATTGCTCTCCTGCGTTTCCAACCCTGCCTCCACCGTCCGTCCCCGAGGGGCAGTGTGTCTGGTGACTGACGGCATGAAAACCAGCTCGGGGTAAACAAAAGCACCCACCAACAAACCACGCTATTGCTTTAATGTCACGACTGCCTGACAGGCGGCCGGGTGAAAGGAATGAGGGGGCAACGCACACACACTTTCACTCTGAGGACGTGTCTGAGGCTGACAGTAGCCCTCCAGCAAAAACACAGACGGACTGCGTTGGTGTGGGCCTGTTGTTACAGGTACCAAGAGGATGAAATGTCAGGAAGTCCAGTTGGAAGGCTATCAGACACACGAGCTGTTTATAGGCCGCTTCTTTGAGTCAGAACGTTACGACTACAAAAGTTATCATGACCGAAATAATCTCCTCCTGTGTTGTGATTCCTGCAAGTTAAACTGGTAAGATAAAATAATTCAACTGGATCTTTGCATATATTTGGTGGACCAATCTAGTAGATGCTCAGTAGTTTGGAAGTTGACATCATCATTTCCATGGCCTTGTTCTGCTCGCTTTAAGAAATCCTCTCGTCCTTTGCTCTTACAACATCTCAGCCTGGTTCAATATGACACCAGGGCGTCAACTTATGATTGTTTTCACTGTCAATAATTCCGTCTCTCCAGCGAGTAGTTCTTTGTTTTATAGAATGTCAATGAGCATTTACCAAAACCCACGATGACGTCTATAAATGTTTTGAACCACAAACCCAAAGAGGAGTCAGAAACCAGAAAATACTCACATTTAACAAGCCAGAAACAGAAAAATGAGAAAAAATAATGTTCTCTACCAAAGAAATTTGGGTTTTGTGGGGTTTTGGTTGGACAGAAGAAGCGATCACTTGAAGACCGTTCTCACAATTTCTTTGACATTTCTCAGACTAAAAGATAACTGATGAATTGTGAAAATAATCTGCAGTTGGTTGCAGCCCCTGTGCTGTGGCAAAGGTTTGGTTTGCACCAACTGGGATGATCCGCCATGTAGCATAAATCCAGCTAGCTTCAAATCTGATTGATGTGCAGCTCAAGCCGTTTGTAAAAACCAGATCTTGAAACCAGCTGGCAGACGTCTTTCCTCACCAAGAGAGAGAATAACTGCTGGTGTTACTAACAGTCAATTCTTTCTGCTGTCCTGCACCAAGTCAAGCTTTCACATACTTAGTCACTCATTTAAATTCAAGTATCTATTTTACTGGCATGAGAGAAAGTGACAGAATGTGGTTTGGCAAAGTTATGGAGATAAACTCTCAGCCATCACCACAAAGTCTTTGAAGATTTAAGCCCCTTTATGTAGAAATATACCTCGCTATGATCAATCCACATATTTACGCTTTATTCAGTGATGAAAGTTGACGAGGGTTCTTCAATTTCCAATTTTCAAACTGTACTCGGAGAGTAATTGAACCAAAAGACATTCATGATGGAGAAAAAAAAAAAGTTTTGTGCATGAGATGTGGATTTACATTCAATCAAATCTCTTGTGTAAGTTTCATTCACCGTCTAATGGAAATCATGAGTCATTTAACAAGCACCAGCACCCCCCACCAGGATCTGGTGCGCCTCCCGCAGCGAGCTCCACTTCGGTGTTTGCCGCTCGTCAGTCAGAAGCGCCTCTGATGTGAAAATGAAACGCGTAAAAAAAAGGAGAACTGCTCCGTGCCCAACATGTGCAGCGGACACAGGTCAGTTAGTGCGTCGAGGCGGTTCTTTCACCAGGAAGACCTTTTTAATTATGCTATGTTCTTTTAATTAACCAGCCGGCATAATGTCTGTGTCCATTCGTCACCCCCGCTTTGCTCAGGCGGAGCTGGGTGAATATACCGCCTTTTGTCTCCTCGCAGTTCCAGAGCTCCCTGCTTCCTATTATACTTCCTCATTCACTGAAATGTATTTTTTTTAATTTTATTCTTCTCTTTTAGATTAGCATGATAATACCCCATGGAGGGGAGGGGAAAGTGGTGAAGAGCTATTGCGGGACTGCTCATCAGATTCACTGTGTGCAAGACCGTGGTTATTATCATACTGAATGCACCATCAGTTAAACTAACAGCCTGAATTCCGACATTTATCTCCAATATCATAGACCGACTGTCAATTGCACGGGGAGCACAATGGCAAATTATGGGTTATGTCTTGCTCCTTGGAGTCTGGATCTTTCCCCAGTGTAATTACGCTATGCTAATTCTGCTCCCCTACACCGTGCGCCTCCCATGACAGAAACAAGGCCTCCCAACTGTTCGGATGTCACAGACTGGGGCGAGGTGAAATACAAGTGAATAAATGTGTTGGTTTGCGTGCTGGCGGTGCCCACGAAAACACGAGTGCTTCCTCTGTTTCTCCCCTTCAGCTGTGGGGCACATCGGCGGCGGGGGGGGGGGAGCCTCAGCTGGAGCCCTGTTGCTGTGTTTTCCAGAGACGGGGTCGAATGCAGGTCAGGCCACCTTGAACTCCTCAGCTGGATTTATTGTGTCCGAGGTGGACAGGGTCAGGCCGTGCTCCTCCTCCACCCCCCCTCCCTCCTCAACACGAGGACTCAGTTAGCATCGGACATGGAGCAGACACTGGCAGCACGGACAAATCCCTGTCACGCTCTCCGAGGAGAACCCTGCTGGGGTCAGAGGTCGCGTGTTAAGGGGGAGGCGTTGGCTGTGGCACGACCTGAATACTGATTGATTTTTCTTGAGTGGGTGTCGAGGGAGGGAGGGCCCGTCTGGCGTTGGCAGGGAGGGGTCATGTCATTTACCCCAACCCCATGTGGCGATGCGGAGTGAGGGAACGTGGTACAAAGGAAGCGGAGAGACACCGAGAGTCATAACATGCCTGACTCCGCTGCTCCGCTGTGTACCTCAGCGGGTGTGTGTTTTCACTTTCTCTGAAACAAGACACTAGACCACATGTTTTCCCTTTTAATAGACAGCTGAGCAGAGAAAGGGCAGGAGTGTGGTCTGTTTGCCAGATGATCACTTGGTTGTTGGCATTTGGTGGAAGGGAGAGGCCACTACTTTTCGGTTCCTCTTGCTAGATTTATTAGTTGTTCAAAAAATGCACAACCCTGGTGGCCACTGACAGTTATATAAATCATCCAATTAGAGCAGTTCAAAGAGCTTCACGAGCGACCGAAGAGCTGAAGGGAAATTCAATTTTCATAGTATTTTTTTTCTGGTTTTGGTCATGTAATAACAGTGAAACTGTAACCAGGTTAATTATTAAGATTTGGGGACACGGTGACAGCGCTAAAAATAAGTTTGAAAGGGCAGGAAGACATTTAGTCACCATACAGGTTTCAAAGGAAGTCTGGACTTTGTTGAGAAAACCAAGGTCAAGGGTTAAATCATTACCTAAACTGAATGTTTGAATCTACAGAGAGGCTTTGTGGGATCAGCTCTGACCCTAAAACATCAGCTATTCAATGAGGGATTGGGACGAGGCCATGCAATATATTGACTGATGTTATCTTATTGTGAAAGTGTAGAAGTGCTGTGTTGTCCTTCATTACAGCAACAAGGATTTAATGCTCTGAACTTACCAGATTGTTTTTCTTGGTATTAAACTTGCTCTCACCCACTTTTGTCATTAAATTGAAGAAATATTGTGATATTTGGTTTTGTTGCCCGGTCTTTTCGGATGTGCTCGCTCTCGCTTTCCTCGAAATGAAATGTTTTATATAATCTGGCCAAACTATTTTGATTACAACCCCACTGACTGTTTGACTGCTCTTGTTTCTTGCCTCGTCTGACCTCATCATGACCAAAAAAAAGGCTCAGTGCAGCAACAAAATGGGATTTTTCCATTTAAATAACAATATAAAACAGTAAAACGATGACAAACATAAAAGTTTAAGGTTAAGATAAAGTTAAACATTCTAACATTTGCATTAATTTAGTTAAATGAAATAAAACAGATAAAAGATAATTTGCAATAATTCACTGGTTTTACTCTTGGCAGCCATATTTGTTTCCATCTTATTTCCTCCCATAAAACTGCATGCTGCACTGAACTGAAATCTAATAGTCTTTCGGGGTAATTGTTTCACTTTTAGCCAAGCCACAGAAAACATAAAAGATGGTGTATTCCTGCTGACGTGCCATGATATCTATCTGTGTCTAATTTTGATAAATATCCAGAGTCCAACTGTAATTATGAATAAAAAGCATGTCCTTATCCAGTATCTTGCAATGGCATGATGCCATTTAAATGTCTCTCATCTCCTCAAGTCAAATAGAAAAAGGTCACGAACAAGACTGAATCGGAGAACTCATCATTACACTCAAACCTGAATATTCCCTATCAGGGGGACAGTGATATTTAAAGCCGACTTGTTTCTGCTTGAAGAAACGCCAAACCTACAAGGATCATCCTGTCCTTTTGCTAAACCGCTGAATAAAGACTAGAAGTCTGATATTAAATGAAGATCTGATCCAGACTGACTTGCAGTGAATCCATAGAATAGCCCAAATTGCATGTGTTTATTTGTTTAAGTTGGTCTTGGCCTTGAAAGCTAACTTCCCAGGGCTGAATCTACTCTGGACTGCAGTTTTACAATATACTTTGTTCTCAAGCCGAAAAAGAAGCCGGGAGCCTGATTGGTTCATTTGTCTTGGTTTAAGATTGATACACGTCATGAATGTCTTTAACAGAACAAGAAGACCCAAGAAAAACTACCAATTTAACCACCACTAATTTGGTTTAAATGAAAACTTCTTTCAATTAAAACCTCTTTCAGTTTCTACATCTCAAGCAGCCACCAAAGAGACCCATTGTGACAAAGAATACTCCCGTAGCCACAGAACGAATTCCTTAATTAAGGCTTGCTAGGAAAGAAAATGGAGAAATAAGAGCTGAGAAGAAAAAGGCTGTAAGAAATCAGTACCAGAATAGTTAATTGTAATGGTTTTGGGCTTTGGATGATCCAAAGAAGCTTCTAAGCCTGATCCTCAGACCAGATCAGGCACCCTGGAGTTTTGATCTGGGATGACGAGCGGCGAAATCTTCCTGGAGTGGGCTCAGTTGATTAATCAAACTTCTGCCGGGGAATTAACAGGGTGGGTAAGAGGTGTGCATGAGAATGAAGTCTTGGATATCTTCCCCTCAAGCCCTGTATTTACAATGCAAACCCCACCCAGCTGGTACTTTTAGTATATTCAAATAAACAGTCATCAGCGACTGCAGTTCGAACGGGGATAATCATTCCTTCCCCGCATTCCTCTGAACACATGCTGTGTATTCTTGCATTGTTAATGGGAGGTGACATAACCAGAGAGGTTTGGAGTATCATCTCCCGTCCAACCGTCTTGGATCCATTTACCAAATCAATAAAGTCATTCCACATGTGTGAGGTTTTGTGGTGTTGATGCGTTCAGAAACGATTCTGCAGGTTACGCACTCTAAGAGCTCGAGGTAGCCAAAGCAAACAAGCAAAGCAAACATCCGGTCCAACGGTTCAGAGGCCAAGCGTTGGTTTGATTATACTCTCAGTTGTGGGTCCAAGTTGTGGTTTGCAAATTTTCACTTTGAAGGAGGGTGTTTAGGTATTTCATCAGGCGTTGAGTCCGAGCCCGGGCTGGACCGGCGTACTTTGGTCAGGGAATCATTCCTCCTTTTTCATCCTACCTCTGTAAAGTTTCTGGTCAGGACGTTTTTTTGTTTCCTTTTGAGCATAATTCAAAATGTAAACTGGATTGTCTGGCACCTCCGCTGGCTGTTACTATCATTTTATGTTGGCACCAATCACCACTCAATGGTTCTGACTTGCGAGCCTTGAAAAACAGACTTTTCCCAGTGTTGAACCTTCCTCTGTTTTCATGCCCTCTACCTGCTAAATTGCAAGTGAATGATGATGATGGAAGACATGTTGGCACGATTCTAGCAGATGGCCAGCTGATCTACGTTACTGCAACCCTTCTTGGTTCTGCTATAAAGCACAAGCGCACTTTGCTAAATTAATCAAGATGCAGTTAGGGGCAATTTGTAGTCTGGGAACTTTAAGTGCTTCAGAGATAGTCTGGAACCTTTTGTTTTAGCCTGCGCTGGAATTTCTTTCCCACAAAGCCTTATCTGCCTTTTTTGATGTTTTGGTGTTTTTCCCAGGCAATCCTGTAAGTTCAGAGCTGATCTGCTTGTTCCTGCAAATGGTGAGCCCAGACTTTTGTCTGTAAACATTTCTCCTTATACCACTGAAACAAGAAAATAATGACCGTATGCCAGATAGAGTCACTCTACCCGGGAAAGGCTGTTATTGATACAAAACACAGCGGTCTGTCTTTCCATCCGGGGCTTGTATTCCCTTTGTCAAAACAAAGAGGACTTGAGAGCACGGTGAAGGAAAATAAGCGGGTGAGATGGCTTCGCCTTAACCTTAACTGAACCATCATCAGCATGTGGCTGCCAGCTGGTGTGCTCACTAATCCAGAGGATGCTGCCTCTGCAAGTCTTTCAGGGCTCCGCTACTTGAAATGTGTTCGCCGGAGGTCAAAACCTCCATCATCACCATTTGTCAGAATTAGTCAGTTTGTGCAGGTCAGGATCCAACTAGGTCATTACATTTCGGAGCAGGCAAAGTTGAATGGATGATTATGGTCGTCTATCTCCGGGTTCAGGGCCGGAGAAGCTGCACTGAGAGCTGCTAACGCGGAGACTTTCAGGAACAATGGCCAGGTTAATGAAATTCTAAAATTACAAATAGTTTCAATGCCTATTGTGATGTCTTTCACACCTCGAATTTGGCACATAAACCCCACTGTGATTGCGCATGAGATTGAACCCCTGATTGCTTTTTTATGCTTAATGTTCAGTTGAAAAGTAATCAGCAGTGACTGTAAGGAGCAGGAAATGAAATACATTTGCTATATGTTCAGGACTTGGCATATTCAAAAGCAGAGAAAATTGCTTATCAAGCACAGTGAGGTTCTCACTTATTCAGAAAATTCACTTTTTATGCCTCTGCGCTGGCGATAACTGCCGCTGGAGGAATTATGTTTTCTGATTATCCGTCTGTGCGTCCGTCCCGTTCCTGTGAAAGCGGAATCTCAGGAACACCTCGACGGAATTTCTTCTATTTGGCACAAACGTCTTCTTGGACTGAAGGATGAACTGATTGGATTTTGGAGGTCACGGAGCAAAGGTCAAAGGTTATTTACACAGTTTGGGCCATAACTCAATAATTTATATGCTATTTGGCAACATTTCACACAAATGTTATTGGATAAGATGATGTTCAAAAGTCAACTTCTCTGTGTCGTCATAAAGTTGCACAAAAACACTTTTCTTAGCATTATCGACACCACAACACATATTTCACGGTAATCGCTAATGGCGCTTATCTTGAGTTCTCACCTTGAAACGGTGTTGACTGTAAAGATCTTCTGCTGTCTGGTTGAACATGTGTGTGAAGCTTCAACCTTTTTTTTAATTTGCAGCTTCTCTGCAGCAACATCCATTAATATTTACACGGCTATAACCTTCTGTTCTGTCAGAATTAGCTTAATTGGACAAGAGTTTGAACACATACAATAAAATTTGACTCTGTTTTCTTCGTCTCAGTGAGCTAACAAACTGATAGACATACAGCAGGAGTCCTCCACACACTTGTGGGTTGTTTTTTCACTACATATACACTACAGTATAATGTTAATCTGGACAGACAACGATGTAAACTGCAGCTTATCCTCTGCGTGGATGCATACTTACCTCGAGGCACTTATTTTAGTTCTGACATCTCAGTAAGCAGGAGAATTCTTTTTATTTATTTTATTTGCAATATCATATGAAGTTCAGTTTAGTTTTGTGAACTGGCAAGGTGGGAATGTTTTCCCGGGAGCAGATTGCCAGAGCAGATTGTGAACTGAGATGCCATCGTCAGATTTGGCCAGTTTGAGCTCCCGGATTTGTCAAAAGATTTTGTTCACTTATTGCAAAAGCAACCTGTTCTCATGCAACACGGCCAACCGCGTCTGTTCCCCGGAGTCCAAAGAAAATTGGTTGACATTGTTACGTCACATTCTGAAGTTTTCCTGCTGAACAGAAGTGGTTGTACGCAGTAGTGATGGTGTGTTATCGTCTGTTATAGTTCTTCATTGTTCGAGCTTTGAAGTGAGATACAACACAGTTGCTCCGACTGCTCATAGAGGCTTATGTTGCATCCCTGTAAGCTGCCCAGCATTATGTCACGGACAAACACAGATGTAACAGTGATCTCTTATTTTTCCTTCACAGATACTCTGACAGCCGCTGTCTCAACCAGCCTGTGCCGACCTGCTCTAACTCACCTGCTTGGAGGATCGCTGTTTGAAAGCTAAGGTACAGTACCAATGCTGTTTATTTTCTCAAGTGGTAATTAATTGTTAAAGATCTGATTTGGGGAGGCTTGGAAGTCTCTGTTCCCTGATCTTTTAAATGCAGCATTTAGATTGAATTGGATGTAACGTGACAGAGGAAGGAAAGGTGAGGAGGCATCTACAGAGACCACTCAATTAAAAGATCCTTTGTGGAAATGCTGCTACTGAAACAGCTTGTTAATCAAATGTCAGGAGTTTGCTTTTAAATATTTAGATCTTTTTAATGAAAGGTTTTTTTCTTTACCCAAGGACGAGCTTGGAGTGTGAAGGCATTGTGCTCCAAGTTGAATTTGCAGTGCTGCTACATTTCTTAAGGCCCAGACAAACACGTTTTCTCAATTAGCTTTTCACCAGCTGCAAAGAGGTGCGACATGAGTACAGAACAGACGGAGTATTTTGCTGTCAAAGTTGGATTAAGTGTTGTTATTTTTAATGAGTGCTATCTGTATTTTATGTTTTTGTCTGAGCTTTTGTCTCTGGTTTGGAGTCAGCGTGGCTCAACTGTGGATAGGTTACGAATCTATTGTAAATCTTACAAATCCCTTTAACTAAGGATTATTTTCATTACGGATTGATCTGTTGCTCTTTTTCTCAGTTAAATGATTTGTTGTCTGGTCTATGAAATGGTAATCCGTGTTTCCCAAAGCCGAAGATGATCCTCAATTGTCTTCTTTCGTCTAAAGCCTAAAAATATTTGTAAGATGTGAATTTCTTTGAGTCATGATGAAGCAGATTAAGGTTTTTTTAAGCTCTTATTAAATAACATCTAAGGTTCTTTAACTTAAATGATCCTGATTATTTAACGTTATAGACATCTATTAAAGCCAATTATTACATTTTATAATGAACAAACATAGGTTGGAAATCTGGCTTGAGTTTACTTGGAGCTTATAGTTTTGCACAGTTGTCTGTCTTTCTACGTTGTATTCCTGCTGCGAGGTCTGACTACGTGTTGCATGTCTGTCCGTCTGTTTGCTGTGAAGTTGTCCTTTATCCCAACCTGAGGTCTATGAACGTAGGGTGTCACATGGTGCACAGATTGTAAGGTTTAAGACAAACTTGACTACCTGCAATATCGAGCGATCGGCGAGTACACTGCATGCTAATGATGTGTACACACCTGGCTGAGGTCGTCCCGTCGCGAGGTTGTCAGGCGGTCGAAGCGGAAACAACTGCAGAAATGCATCAGGAACTTGTAGAATCACTGAGACGCTATTGTGTCTGGCCGGGCATTTCCCCAGCGAGCTCGAATGTGGACAGTAGAGGACAGGGCCAAGGAGCGGTGATGACAGGACGCCTCATGGGAAGGCTGGAAACAGATGGCTGGCCAGATGCAGGCCTGCTGTGACCTTGAAAGCATCTGAAGGTAAAACCAGCAAAAAAAAAACGTCTCAGAAACTAGTGACGATAGACAATACAGCAGGAGTGGCAGCGCTGTGTTGTTAGACTTGTTAGTATGCGGGTAGATGTGACTGTGTTGCATTAGTGTGTGATCACGCATGCAGTTAATTTGCTTTGGTTGGTACCTCATCAGAGAAGGTAACCCCTTTTAGGCATGTTTTCTTTTGTTTTTGTTTTTTTGGTTCACACTTGTTCGATTGCAAGTGAACCGTGGCTTGTAAACACCAGATTCATTGACGTACAAAGCTTTTAATAATTGGAAACGTTCTGGTTACCTACCGCCGTACAAGGTTAGAGAATTGCAGTCTGTGCAGCTTTACCTCAGCACGAGAGACTTATCCAAGCTCTTCTCTATTTGTTTTATTATCAAGTAATCTGGTGATCATATTCTAGGCCAATCATTTAGTCTGTCAGTATAGTACTTATCAGAAAAAAAGTGAGAGATTACCATAATAGTTTAACTTCTCAGTTTAATATCATAGAAGATTGAGATAACATAGAAATGGACAGAACCGCCAAATAACCTGCATATCGGTCCAGAAATTGTCTAAATAATAATCAATTACTAAAATACGTACTGACTATTTTTCTGTCAACTTTTGGAAAACAACATTTTTTTTACGTGACTGAAGTGAACAGATCTCAGCAGGAGTTTATGAACCCATTTCAGATGTTTTCATGCGGAAACTTGATTCACACGATTCTGTGAAGTGAAAAATGGCGACTCCTGGCCCAGCTGGCATAAACATACATCAACAAGTTCACGGACTCAACATGCGCTCTCACACACAGGTGGAGGTAACAAATGTCAATCCTCAAAGGGACGATTTAGCGCTTATCGGAGCGTTTCCATGACCACACGAACGTGTACTGCTGTTCCTGTGTACCGAAGGAAAATAAATAAATGGAGAAACGAGGTGATGAATTGCCATAAATATGCGCTCGGCATGCTCAGCCAGCGCTTCAGCAAACTGATAACCCGTGGTTATAGATGTGGAGGTGAAAGAGGTCAACGTTCTCTTGTTGTTTCATGTTGTAGCGCCCACAGGCTGCGACACTCAGACACACGCTTGCGTTGTGATACGATTTTCAGGTTACACACCCCAAAAATGCAACAATGCGTGAAATAGTCCTGTGTAGCTTGAAGCGTCTGCTTTTGACCTCATTCATGCCTCCACAGGTTTGGCTTAGATGGCGGTGAGAGGTCACGGGTTTGATTCAAAGATGGAACTTCCTCAGCAGTATCCTGATATAACATCACAAAAAAGGAAGTGCTCATGAAAATACTTTTCCAGACGGTGTTGTTAAAAGAAATGTGACTGTTTCTTGAAGTCAGGGAAGTTTATACGGTCGCTGGCTGAACAGTGGGGATCTTTTGTCAATACGAGGAGCGATACACTCCTAATGCAATTCAGGCAGCAGACTGTGAAGCAAACGCCACCAGCAGCCTGATACTGTGCAGCCCTCCGGGGCTTCGAGCCCGGCAAAGGGAGGAAAGGCACGATCAGAGCTGGGAACTGGATGGTGCGGAGGGGGCTGTGAGAAATGAGAGGAGATGGAGGAGGGTAGAGGTGTCAGGCGTATAATTGGGGTGAGGAGATCTCTGGGGTGGATAGAGGGAAGCTTTATTAAGACCGCTCAAGTCTGATGTGCTCGCACGGCCGCCTAGCTCCTCCTCGCACACCCACGCCTTTGGGCCAATCTTCCATTTCCACAGGAGACTCTGTAACAACAAAGGGATGAAGGGCAAAGTCCTCAAGCTCCTCTCAGTCACAGATAAGACAAAAGACCCCATTACTTGAAAAGCACTGATGGGGAGGCAGCAGTGTAGCAGTGCTTTTGAAAATCAAGGTCCATTGTTCCTGCTTCCTCACTGGTAAGCTAAGTTGCTATTACTTATTGATTGCGCTGTCGCATTGTATCCTGAAATGCTGTAGATTTCCGTGACTCGGTTGCACTTCAATGAGACACGGCTGTGATTGGTTCAATAGTCTATCTTATTGGCGACTGTCACTTTCAAGAAAAGCTTTTTCTCCTCGCACGCTTTAAACAATGAAGTTCTTTCACGTTAGCCGTTCTCACCGACACGTTCAAACCGTGCACGCTTGATAAGCACATTATATTTTGATTGAGAGCCAGTGGATGCATGGCTTGAAAATGTATCGAGCGGAACGTTTATGAAATATTTACAGCCCCAAAGTGTCGGCAAATATCGGAGCTCAGGATGGATGAAAGAGAAATAATCTCTCTTGCTCACGAGGGAAAACAAACTTTCCAGGCTGACTTCCCCCATGACTGATCGTATCAAGTCCGATGGCGAGATTAGGAGCTTAACTGCATTTATTTTCTCCTCCCTGCGACCATTGAAATGTTACTCTGGAGTCAACGAAGTTCCTCTATCAATGATTGAGACCTTTTTGTAGACGCGTGACTCGGGAATCCTGAGAAATGTCTTCCATCTCACAAAAAAGCCGATTTTGTGAGTGACACAACAAAGATTTTGAGCTGAATCGGGGGGCAGTTATAGGGAGAATTAGCGGCCCCCCTCAGTTCTCTGCTATAAATTGGTTTCTTCGGAACTCATGAAAAAGCAGGCTGGAGGTCTGTTCTCTGCTTCCTTAGTAGCTTGTTAATCCCCTGCAGCTCTGGCCGGAGGGAGAGCAGCTCGTACATACACTGCCCTCGTGGAAAAAGGCGCTACTCCTCCTCCAGCCCTCTTCCGTCCTCTTTCCACTCTGTCCTGCAGGGCTTGGCTAATCCTCTGCCTGGTCATGGTGGGGAGATTGCAGGCTTTTTCAAAGCCCTTTGCTGGCTGGACTTCAAAGTTCCAGGGATACAGGGACTTGAGGAGGTGGGAGAAAAATGAGGTCCACCGCAGGCAATAAAGTGCGATTGGGGTTTCACCTTTTTGCTTTTTCTTGTGCCATTCCTGAGCTGATCTTTGTGGTCTCAGGAGAAGAAAAGGTCTTGCATCAGTGGGAGGTGATGTAGGCAGAGGCCTGTTGGGTCCAGCTGTGAATTTTCTTTGTTTTATTCTGTAAAAAAAACATGCAAAGACAAAAACTATTAATGGCATGAAGCGCAAACGACCCTGGATCTGGACTCAGAGTTAAACATTAAAAGTTTAAACATTGTTAGCAGAAGGAAAACTATGAAGATGTGTAACTAACCAACACGTCTGAGTCGTGGTCGGGGGTTTCTGCTTCTCTTTTTAACAAACTGCTGCCAAAACTCACAGTGCAAGGAGAGCTCCATTAACACTGTCAGAAAAAGTTCACTCTCTTTGAACAGAGAGCAGCGCAGGACATTGTGAACTCTCTCTTATCTTTTTTTTTTCTCGGGGACTAATCTTATCAGCATCTCATCGGTTCAACATTGTTCATCCGGATTCACCAGAAGTCTAGATTCCCCGAGATCTGTCACTAAACTACAGAAGAAGCGCTGATGTATTAATGCAGAATTTGATTTTTTTGGCCACATTTTGTGTAATTCAGTGGAAATGCCTTTGGATGTTGATCCTCTGCTTTATTTCCAGATAACACCGAACCAGATTAGAGCGAGTTCATGTAAGATGAAAAGAATTCTCTGATATTAAAAAAAAATTTTTGTCCATAATAATGGTGTGCAGTTGGCTGTGCCGGCACTTCGCTTTGTGCTGTGATAACGAGCACTAAGCATGTTTCCGACTCTCGAGACTGAAATAGGAACTTATTAACACAGATATTTTGCTTTGAATTTCAAGTTTCATCTGATGCCTGTTTTACTTTAATGTACTGCTGAAATTCAACAGCACGGTTTGCGGTGCAGAACTCCTGGAGGTAATTACTGTCCTCGGCACCCGAGTGCTACAACTGCTGCGCTCAAAGTCACATTCTGAAGTTATCACGCAGTCAGATCTGAACATTAAGACATGATGCACATATTTTTAGATGAAGTCTGACTTCAACGTATCTGATGCCTATTGTGAATAAACCTGAAAGTATTCCAGAGGCTATTTTGGTAAAGTTCTGATGGTGCCCAATTACAACACCTAAAAACAAAAACAAACCCGAACGGAGCAACAGAACAGGACTGGAACCTGACGGAGGAGGGTGGGACGAGCCCGACGTAGAGGCCAAAAGGTGTAATTACAACTTCTTGTGACCCAGTGGGGCCCAAAACACTCCTTACCATGAGCTTACATGTTGGTAAATCGTGAATAGTCTTGCCTTTCCAGTCTACTGACCACTCAAAGCGCTTTACAACACCTGCCACATTCGCCCATTCACACACACATTCATACACTGATGGTGGAGGCCGCCATGCGAGGTGCCAACTGCTCATCAGGAGCAATTTGGGGTTCAGTATCTTGCTCAAGGACACCTCGACATGCAGCTGGGGGGATTTGAACCAGAGACCTACCAATCACTAGACAACCCGCCCTTCCTCCTGAGCTACACGTTGGCTAAATCTTGATATTTGATGGTCACAATCCCCCCAAAATGACTCGTTTAACTATCAGAGTCATTCAGCCACACGATTAAATCATTTTATCCACAGTCAAGTTAGCAGACGGTTAAACTGGAATCAGGCGAGCTGAAGTCTCTACATCTGAGTAATTTTATACCCAGGAAGTTGAACTTCTTTTGCAACTGAGCAGCTTTTATAGGAATAAACCTCGTCTCAGACGCTGAATCCTCGTCTCACCGAATAAATTCATGGGGTAGAAGTGTCAGCCAACACCTGTAAACACCCCTTTTAAAGTGTCGTGGAAGCTTTGGTTCCAAAAGCATAATTATCATATAAATCGAAATAATGCAAAGAATCATAACAATGCAAGTGGCAAAATCAGTTAATAGCTCCTTCTCCAGATAAAGGTGGAGAGGTAGCTTTTAATTTGTTGTGTAAAATAAGTGGTTAAGCCTTTTGAAGCCTTTTTTTGCCCAGCGCGTTAGACATTTTATATTTTGTTCCCACCATTTAAGTACAGCTAATCAAGTGTCTTAATTGCGGTGCCAATTCAACAAGGGTCACTCGTCTGAGGCCTCGATTCACAATGAAGTGTGATTGCAGATTTCTTTCAGCTTTCTGAACTCCCCATCTCGCCCGTTCAACAGATTCATCAGCATGTGCAACACGGTAATTACTTAAAGTGGAGTCCTGGGGGGGTTTCAGGATTATACATTATTCCCCTTGTTGATGTTCAGAAAGTGTGCAGTCGATACAGGTCGAGACCTCAGCCAGACCTGAGAGCACGCACACACATTCCAGCGTGTGAGCGTGAGATGTCAATAAGCCGTTTGAAGCTTCGCCCCGAGGTAACCTCTTCTTAAAGGTTAGTTAGCTTTAGCTCCAAAAAAGGATTATGTCATTAACTATGGCTTCCTTTAGTAACAGCTTTGATAGAGTTTTTTATCTTATTCCCATTACACTGATGTTATTAGTGCCGCTTACTTAAAATGGATTGTAGATGATATCAGTATGCTCAGGGTGCAATCAGACCTGCAGTTTGTTTACTTTCTTCTGAGCCGTAGCCGAGAAGTTAACTTTGTTGTAACACTGACCAGCGGCTTGTAAAAGAAGAAAAAGTTCCCAACCTGCCCGCGAGCACAAATCTCAGAGACGGGCTTTGATGTGCTTTCTTCATTTTTTTGTTTTTTTTGTTTTTTGAAGTTGGAATTACGACCGCAGCTGCTGATGCTTCTCACAAAATCTGTTGTTTAGTTTGTTTGTTTTTTTCAATTAATTGATTTATTGTTTGGACTAAAGAATGCCAAATTTTTAAAAGGAAGAAAACAAACATCAAAGGTTCCCAATGCTCAAGGTGACGTCTCGCAATGCTGTTTTAGTTTTTAGTCGGAACAGTGTTGGAAAAATCCAAAGTATTAAAGTCACGCTGACAGAAACTGGAGAAAAGCAGCAAACCCTTCCTGTCAGAAGTGATTATGTGATAAATGTTCTGTCAGCTGCTGCAGCCGTCACTTCTAGAGCTCGCAAGAAAAAAAGATCCATCTGGAATTATTTTAGTAATTTATTAATCGGTTGAGTCGCTTTTCAGGAACTTTTTCTTTCCTTTAAATCAACTGCGATCGTACAACCCAGTCAGAGAAACAACACAGTGTCTCAGGAGACGGTTCTTGGATTCTGGCATCTTTCTGTTGTCCATATTTAGTTCCCAGCATCCTCGGGGGGAAACACCCTGAAAATACAAATGAATGGCGACAGACACAAAGAAAACCAATAAGTGTTTTTATAAAACACAATAATGAATAAGACTCTAAGTGTTTGCATTTTAATTAGGAGACATTCAATCCAACGCTTATTTTACTGTCTTAATTGTCTCCGTTCTGAGCACCAAACATTTGATTCCAGCGTTTCAAACGTGAGGATCTGATGTTGTCGTTCTTCTTCATGTATTATATAACCGAATACATTTAGTTTTTACTAGCGCTGATAAAACAAACATCCCCGTCGTCCTCTCGGGAAATGAAAACGGACATTCCCTCGTCTAGATAACGTTTTATAGACAAAAGAATTAATGGAGGAAATAATTGGCAGATGAATCGATAGCGTAGCTGCAGCTTTACAGCAGATTATTGAGTGTTTCCTGTCCAGGCGCTCAGTCCACTCGTCTCGCGCCCCCACAGGGCAGCGAAGACGGCGTGGAACACCGACTCCATTGACCATAAAGGCCAGTGGTTTATGGGTGCACTTGATGCAGTATGTGGTTATTGACCAGCAGCTGTTGGCATAATACGGACGGGCCAGTCTGATTAGTCATACTGACAGCAGAGCGCTGGAGCTCATTTTCCTTTTTCCCTTTTTTTTTTCAGAGAGGCATCTTTCTCCTCCGTCTGATTCTGTCGAGAAGATTCAGGTAGTTTTTCACGCCCACCTCCGTAATTTCTCTCAGGCTGAAAATGGCACGGTGGAGGTGGTTCATTTGGAGATGTAACATTAGCTTCCAGAGAGATCTCTGACTTTTTTATTTATTTTTTTTTATTGCCAATATCATGCTGTGACTGCTGCAGAGCGCGAGGCTGTTCATCTGAGAGGCTCTCTTATTTCTTCTAATTGATGTTTACAAATTCCCAAGGTGGGGCATTAAGGAAGATTGCTGTATTAATTGCCATCGTATGCCATCTAAACGGGTAATTGCAAGCTGTTGGCAGAATGTAAATGTGCTCGACTCGGGTTTAATAGAGTTTGTTTATTGAGGTGGTGGCCGCTGACAAGTTAAGATGCTTAAATTGATGCCCTCGTGCTTTTTGGGGAATTTTTTATGATTGTTGCACTTTTGTTTTTCTCCCCAAGGCACATTAAAGGGTAACTCCACAATTTTTTTTACGCATTAAAGTGTTTTCACGTCTTTCAGAGTATTACTGCGGGTGTGAAACAAGTAGTGTGAAGCGTTGTGTTGCATCTAATCAGATAGATGACCTGCAGTGATGTCACTCTGTGGCTGATTTGCATTGTGGGAAATGACTGTGTGTGATAACAAAGCTGATAGTTTTGGTTCTGCTGTATTGATTTTGAGTAAAAAGAGTAAATCATGGTGCCATTACCATTACCCACAATGCAACATAGCTGCTTAACTGCCACTATAATAACACACACAAGGAGGGTGAGCTCTCGCAATCAGTAGAAGAGCATATTGATTAGTATTGATTAAAAAACAAGTAATAAAGGACCAGTACGTACTACTTGGCAGGCCCAGTCTACAGGCATGCGTGCAGTAATTTATTTTACCTACGTCCAGCAGCGTGATAATAAAACATGCAATCAACCGACATTTATAGGATGTTAATGCATGGAAACAGATTCTGGGCCTTGTGGGACCATTTCGCCAGTAAAAGTGTATATTTATATCCGTCTGAAACTATAAATAACCACCTAGTTTTTCATCTCTGCTCTCGCACTGGATGCAATTATCTTGATGCTTTTCTCAGAGCAGCCTGAGTGGAATTAAGCGACCCTTTATCATGGCCGCCCTCGGCCCGCAGTTCTGCTCTGTATGACTGACCCATGATAGATGACTTCTCTACGGTGGCCGATGCAGGTGGACACGTTCACTAAATCTCCCTCTGTACCGAGCCTCACCCCCGCCTCGTCTTCAACGCCCACCATTTTCAATAATATCGACCGTGTCATACCTCTACATGTGTGTAGGTGTTTGAAATTTGTTCATCTTCATTCATGCCTTCTCAGCGGGCTTCGCGCCTGCACTCAATATCCAATTTCTGTCCAACTGTGGAATGAAGAAACCGGCTCGTTCTCTTCACGGCCGACATTTCGTACCGGGAGTTTTCAATGCACGTCGGCGTGCACACCTTTCAGCAGGGCTCATCCACGGAGAGGAGGAGGAGGGGGGTTAAGCGCTCTCCTCATAAGCACATGTGTGTCTCAGAGATCAGCGGATGAGAGTGGGCGGATTGGGACGAGAACAGGAAGCGAGGATGAAGCAGTTGAGAGGGTGAAGAAGGTGATTACTGAGGGCCGGCTTCAGAGAAAGTGACACGAGGGGGAAGACTTTTTTCAGCAGAGCCTTCTCAGACACACACACACACACACACACACACACACACACACACACACACACACACACACACACACACACACACACACACACACACACACACACACACACACACACACACACACACTTGTCAGCCCTCTCTTCCTGTTTGCGGTTATTTTCAATCACTCCTCCTTTTGCCTCTTGGAGCCCGTCGTCCTCCCCCATTATTTGCTCTGTCTTCTCTCTTGTATTCCTTTTCACCTGTCTTATCATTTCACCCTCCAGCTTCTTCAACAGAGCTGTGATTGGGGAACACTGAACGCCAATGATCCAATCTCATCCCTATTCATTGACTCCAGAGCTCTTCCCCTCCCCGTGCCCGGGCCTCCACATCACTCAGCTCTGCGCCTGCCGCCTCTGCTCTCTACCTCTTTTTGTTTCACACATTTTGTTTAGCTTTTAAGTCTTCTTCTTCTTTTCCTTACCCGCCTGACTTGCCTACTGTAAAAAAAAAAAAAAAAAGTTGACATGGCATCACAAGCAAAAGGCTTGGTAAGCTTTTTAGAGCCAGTCACGGTGCACCATTCCCCCGTCGTAATTACTGCTGAAACAAGCAGCTCTGGGAAGTTGCAGCACTGGTGGACCCGTCATTACTGACAATCTCCGAGCCTTTATCTGCCATAGCTAAGACGCTCTCGCACCGCAGGGCTGTGATGATTGCCTTACCGAGCTGGGGGAGGAAAAAAAAAAAAAGAAGAGGATGATCAGAGAACGGGAGCGGCGTGCAATTTCAGGGTTTTTTTTATAACCTCGAGAGAAGTAGCGGCGGAGCTGAAGCCCCCGAAACTGAAAAAGTGTTTCAAAAAACCAAAAGCCACTCAAACCTGCCAAACAGCCATCTCGGTTTCTATGGTGATCCGACACTCTCCAACTCCGAGTGGAGAACTTCAAATCTATTACACTCACGCTGCCGTGTCAAGGATGCTTTTGCTGAGGTGGTGTCCGGTGCTTGGCTCGCAGCTTCCTGTCAACACGGAGGGCTGAAGAACACCTGATTGTTTGTTTGTAAGTCGTCAACACTCAGGCTTTTTCTGCTGCCGAGTCATTTCACTTTACTTGAGGAATGTTTAGAGTTAGTTTAGTTTAGCATGTGCTAGAAGCCTTTTCCTGCTAAAACATGTTTTTTGTGCCACACCTATTGGGTACCAGTCACAAACCAGTTCTGTACGAGGACTGAAACTGTGACTCTGCTGTGACACTGTGGTCACATGTGTCAGCTTGTGAAGAATGACGAACGTGCATCATTTTTAAGATATTACAGCTTCAACATAAACAGATGGACAGGAGCGTGATGTTGTGTGTGTTGAGGGAGGGAGGATAGTTAGAAGGATATTACTGCAGGGGCTCAGGAACACAACAGCTCCTTTGCACATGATTACATTCTGTTTTAATTCACTAACTGGAAGCCAGTCGTGTTCCAACGTGCAGCATACACAGCTGATTAAAAGTGACATCTCGTAGTTACACTGTTGACATGAAAAATACTTGCATAATGTGGATTTTTGTTCCTTTTTAAAGGAGAGTAAATTCATGTTGTGAACATATCCGGAGAGCTCTTTCAAGCCTTTTCATCTTCCCGTACCTTTTTCAGTTTCAAAAGGAAGGATGACTCATATTTCTTTATAAAGCTGGTAAGTCTGACAGCACACATCTGGGGGGACCGTTTGTTGACAAAATGCTGTTTCTGTCATTCTCAGGAAACAATTGATTTATTTCTGGCATTAAGTGAGTCACAGAGCGTTAGCATAGTGGCTATCAAACACGTAGTAGTCGACCAAAATGGCTCCGGAAATGTCCCGTCCAACTGTTCTCACTCGCCACTCTGCAGCATATACTCCACCTTCTGTGCCCGGTGTTTGTGCTGCAGCGTTCCATGAAATAGCTTGGCTACGTTAACAGGCTTGTGGGTGCGTGATTATGTGTGATTCTGTAGGAGTGTGTGTGTGTATAATTGCGGCCTTGTGTAGCTCTGTTTCGTTGCCAAACGGGTGTGGGGGTGTGTTTTTTAAAAAGGGAAAAAAGGGAGGAAACTGCTGGCAGGGAGCGACTTCGCCACAGCAGGTGGGAACAGGTGTCATAACCTACCTGCCTGCCCCAAGGTGGAAGCAAACTGGTTCCCTGAGAAAAGCGACACACAGTGCACACTTTCATTTTTCCATTCCCACAGAGTGAGGAGGGTTCTCTTGCCTCACAAAAGTACATATTTATAGTCACTTTGCCCTCGTGAAAGCACAAAATTCAATTTCAGGATATAAATTCAGCACAACAGTCACAGATGGTGGATTGGAAATGACCCGTCATTGTGGTCCACTAGAACCTGGACTGCAGGCGTATCTTAGGATGTTGCATAAAGAAAATCTTCAACAGTGGGCATGTGCTCAGTGTCCTCTACCGCTGGATACTCGTTGGTATGGAAATTACACTGTCACAGGTCTGGAAATGTCTCATGGCTGTGTAATGTGTTGCTGAGCGTATTATGTGTTTTGTGTCACAACATGATATTCTATGTATTTTATCGACTACAGTTCATCTCATGCAGAGCGTACAGTCAGAACCTGTTGATGGCCAGACGTTTCTGTTGTGTTGGCATAAATGCATCAACTATTATCTTTAAAATCTGCTCACTGATTTAATTTGAGCTCCGACAATTCTACAGGCCATCAGGCTGTGGAACAAGTTACCTGAGTCATCATAGTTGGTTGCAAATCTGTAGGGCTTTTTCATGCATGTGCTGTCTTGACTTGACTCAGTTTGACTTGGCATGTCAGCGTGTGGCAGAGCTACCTGTTGTAAGGTGTGTCGTTAATAAATCATGCATTAACTGGCGGTCAAAAGAGCCGCTGTAAATACTCCTGCCCGCAGTGCTAAACTGCTAACAAAGCTCTGCTAATTTGGCAATAAACACGTTTCATCACCTACAAGTTTTTCAGATTGAGAGTTCCCTTTTATCAGCAGTAACTCGACACGACTCCTGAAACAGCTGAAAGCAACATGAGGAAAATGGCAAAATACAGCCGATATTTCAAAGTGCAAAAACAAAAAGGAAGCAGGAGAGAAACTAAAGAGGTTCAGTTAGAAGCTACAGAAACACAGAGCTGAACATGCAGAGGCTTTGAAAAGCCTCCTTCTCTTTGCTCTTTTGCACAGACATCAGTGAGGTCTTGCAACACACCCCGTAGTCCCGGAGCCCTGCTGCTGAACCGTCACCTCCGCCTTGCTGTAAGGCACTCTGGCTCCACTCTGGAGTGCGTCTCGGTGCAGCTGGGAATGGAAACACTAATCAGGCATTGTTTGACTTTGCTCGGCACAAAGTGTCAAAAGAAACGCCCTGTTGGTGTGTCTTCTCTGGCGACGCTCTGCTGAATGATCAGGCTCAAAACAAACCAAACCCATCGGTCAGATTGAGGTCGTCTGACCGACTAACATGTTTGACCGTGAAGATTAATCAGTTGCTTTTAAGTTTAGGATAATTTTCTTTATGTTTTCAGTAAAGTTTTTCAAGCAGGACGAGTCCAACACACTTCACCAAATATGGATGAAAAACAGCCTCAGAGGGTAAAGAGATGAAAATCAGAACTTTTAAATTACATTTTGTTGCTGCAGAGCTGTACAACGACGAACTCATCGCCTCTGTGTGGCTGCACCGTAAACCCTCTCACACACTATGTGTTTGTTGCTGCGTGTTCCCCTGGGCCCTGCTACCAGTTTTAACATCCGCGGCACTCCACCACTCCATAATCTCATGAATTAGTCATTCCTTTATATCTTACCCAAAGGTCATATGCATAATTCAAAAAAATGGACACAGTAATGATAAAGAAATATTTTTTAAGAACCAGAACTTTTATAGGCATTTTGTTTCTCATTACTGTTGGGTAGGAAGGAGTATATATACTGTAAAAGTGCAGCCGGGGAGTTTGATGAGTTTTTCTCTCAGTTCCTTGCGCGAGCTGTGATACACTCTCCAGCTGTATAATACCGAAGTCAGACCTGGCTGACGTCGTCTCAAGGGCAAAACCTGAATAGGGAGTAGATGTAGTGCTCTGTTGACGAATGAAGCTCATCCATGCGCCAAGTTCAACAAGTCAGCCGCTCTTCCCTTTCCGCGCTCCCCCTTCAGCCTTTCTCTCTGCACGCTGGTCTATCTCCCCCCCTCCTCCGACGCTACTGCACTCATCTTCTCCCCTTTCAAATGGTAATGGCACTGAACCATGCTGGAGCTCTTCAGCTAGAAGTGAACTCTCTCTTTCTTAGAAGAGAATTTATGGATTGTCATGCAGTGTTTTTTAAGGTTTGGCCCAGCAAGCATTGAGAAATTTTCCTTGTGGCCGAATCATTTTTGGCCACATTCTCAGCAGCTTACCGCAATACACCACGGGTCTCTGGCTTTTGTTATCATGCATAATGGAACAAAATCCAGTTTCAGTGCCCGCTCTGTATACTAACCCACCCCCCACTTTTTCAGCTCGACAGAAAAAAAAACCCACTGATGAGATGTGGGGGATGTTGCAGGGCTCTGGCGTGCTGGTGTGCTGACGACTGTCCAAGCTATTACGAAGTGAACAGATGAAATTTTGCCTCTTGAGCAACATAAACAACTCACATCCTCGGCTGTCCCCCCCAAAACCCCGCTCATCAATGCTCGCTTAGCCAAAGAACAGACAGTGACGATCAAAAGCTGAGCCGGGCCCTGTTGACGTGTTTGGTTTTGTGGGAATCGTGTGCACGATCACACACAAACTACTGAGAGAGGAGAGTCATACATTTGCATGCAACTGTCTTCTATTGTTCCATAGTTCCTCACCCATTCATCCCACGCAGTCTGCTGTACAGTACGGCTGCCAGGAAATAAACAGGTAATATTTCTGGTCTAACAGACGCAGCGCTAGTTCCAAATTGGTGGTGGTTTGTTAAACTAATTGCAGAACAATACTTTTAGATACTGATACGGCAGGATTTACACCACAGAGTAGAGGCGTGGAAATGTCTTCATCCTGACTTGCCTCCGATGTGGATGTGGAAGATTCTGCGTCGATGGAGTGACGGAACATAATCAGGAGTGATTGCTGATCGACTTGTGGGCAAACATTAGGTCAAGGTTTCCTTTTTACATGTTGGGAGAAGTGACGGATGGAGGCATAAATCAGCCAAGAGCGATACAAAAACAAAAGCGTCTTGAAAGAGGCGATGTTTGGTTCAGATTTTATGAAACTCCTGGGAGGCACGAATTGGACAAGATTCATGCTGCCTCGCAAAAATTGACAAATACTCCGGTATTATTAGCTGTTGTCACCTCCAGCTAACGTCTGCTACCATAAAGAGCACGGAGAGACCAGCTAATCAGCCAACGACTGAGGAGGAGGAGACGTTTTCACCTCTGGCATCCAACTCCAAGAGAGGTGTGTGTGTGTGCGCGACAGTCACGTTTGTGATGGTGGCCAGTTTCACGAAGTGCCCCGTCTAAAAAAACCTTATTTCTTTAGCATACAGCACAGTTCTAATGCACTGCAGATGGATATACACTTTGTTTTTGTAATGTTTACATAATGAGGCGGTCCACAGGGATGCTGGCATTGAAAGGTGCACTTTTTATATTGTAGAAGGACTTTATATAAAAAGGGAGTTCATATTTATCTGACTAGATATTGATTTACATCAAATGCGTCATGATTCACTGACAGGTTAATCATAATGGAATCATGAGGCCAGTGACATTTAGTTTGTATCTATTTATTTATCTGAATTTCATATAATAGAGATGATTCAGTTAATCACAGCTTCATTACAGAGAATATAATTGATGTTCTGCACAGAGAGTTTCAAGCTGGTGCTACTTTTTGTCCCTCGTTGTGTTTTTTACAGCATAATTAAAGCAAATGCAAATATAATCTACATCTAAGTACAGTAAGGTAAAGCTAGGTTAGCAATTAACCTTTGCTGTAAAAGATTTTATATCTGGAATTAGTTTGATAATGTGTTCACACCTCTAACACGGATTATTAATGACATGTCTTTAGTTTTCCCTTTTCGTAGTTCGATATAACAAATTATTCTTCCACCTCCACATTAAAAAAAGACAGATGGAGATGACATGTGGCTGCTTTGATAACGATACGTCAGGCGAACGTCGGCTTATTGTGCGACTGGGGAACCGGATAACATGTCAGAAATACTCGGTGACAGCCCAGATTCTACCTGAGTGGGGCTGATTCTAGTTATTTTAACATCGTGACACAAATCTGATGAAATGAAAGGAATCATTTTACCCGAACTTAGAGCTAAAAATAACATTGTGCACATCAAGCGTAAATCCTTACTACACTGTTCTGAACTCACTCCGGGGCTTTTTTGTTGTTGTTGTTGTATCACAGTTATTAAATATTTGTGTTTGCTCGGTGGTGGAGGTTTTTCAAAAACTCACATCCAGGTTCTTGATGATTTTCTATGAGGCAGCGAAAAAGCCGTGGCTTCTGTCCGTCGCATTAAACTCCTGCCGTACAGGAAAAACAAATGAAAAAGGACACAGTCTGAGACGCTTTTACTGGATGTTAGCTGCCAGCTTTTATTAAAGGTTTAAATGGCAAAGGATTACAATAATAAAACACTTAGAAACAGCACTGGTCAGCAAAACAAAGCGATCCGTCTCGCTCTCCCTTGGCACAATCTTGACAACATTGATTCTGTAAACAGCCGGACCGGTTTATGAGGGCGTGGGCCCACTCCATTAACATTAAAGTGAAACGCTTGTGTTCGGGAGTTGTCACGCATAAATAACAAGCTCAGGCTTGTGTTGCGAGCCAGCGCTTAAAGCTGTTTTTTGGCTGATTACCAAACGTATTCTATAATCCAGTGTTCGATTATGAGCCGTTGTCAGCTGCTCAGGTTGATTCCTGACTCACGTCATCGCTCAGCAGGATCCCATGAACTGATGCACAGGTTTCGGGGTTTTTTTCCTCCCAAGCAGTTCCCCAGAGTGTGAGAGAGGCCAGCGCAGCTCAGAGTTCATGTAGAGGAAATGCAAAGCACAACAATCGAGCACTTTATTCCTGGAAATAACACTGAACAAATTGGGTACAGAGGCAGGGGCTGTTGGGAGAGGACGAGCCAGACTAGATGACCATCTGGCCCTCGCAGTGTCACTGACCCCCAACTGATACCCTGTCAGATTTTTTCCTTTAAATAACTCCCTTCTTTATTGCCAGACTCTGCTCAGTGCGTCACATCTTGGGAGAAAAACGCTCTGTTGTAAACACCAGGCTGCGAGCTTGATTACAGTTGCATACTTGTGTTAGTGCCTGTGTGTGTGTGTGTGTGTGTGTGTGTGTGTGTGTGTGTGTGTGTGCAGCGGAATGTGTTGCTGTTGGTTGTGTGCGTGAGTTGATTGGCGGTGATTTGTGTGAATTAGCGAGGGATGGCTCGAGCGACGCAGCAAATCGAGGCGGAGAGCGGTATCGTCGACTGCCAAGTTGTAGAGCGACGCTGTATTTAAAGACCGGCTGAAGCTCTCAGTGTTACTCATCTCTTCTTTGGGGCTTTTCACTAACGCAGAAACAAAGGAAAGGGAAAAAAAAAAAAAACGAGCACCAACACGGATACTCTCAGCAGAGATCTACCCCAGTTTGGCACCTCTCTAAAATGATCCCCTCTCGCTCCAAAACCTCTTCATTACTCTCTAACAAGCCTCTTGAGTTGAGTGTGTTGTGCGTTCCAGCAATTTCAGGGATTTCTCAATAATTAAAGCACAGGGTTAAGCAGCACCAGCTCGCCTCTCAGCTATTTACTTCTTCTTCTTCTTGTTGGGGGAGCCCGTTGGGATGGCGGCGCGTTCAGCCTCGTCTCCCGCGGTGCGACGGCTGCTGCAGCACCGTGTCGCCCCCAACGCATCTCAACAGGGCGAACACGGCGTCTCCTGCAGGCTCCGGGCAGATGATCAGAAAGCTGGCAGCTGTAGCATGCACCATGCCTCAATGATATTTTATTTTACCCCTGCTTTCCTCCTTTTTTCCCCCATATTCACTGTTCATTAGTGGTGAATAAATAAGTGATTCAGGATCAATGAGCTGAAACTTGTCCAGGAGGGACGCCCCGGGACGTTGTAATGGACTCATTTAAATAATGGGGCGTGTGGCTTTTTGTTTTTTAAGGTTTTTGTCAGAAAGCGTTCCCACTCAGGTTCCCAGTGGGGTTTGAGTCTTAATTGAATGCTGCCTTTGAGCAAATTGTTCATAATTCATGACTGCATGGTGACGGGAATGGAAGAAATCTGTGTGTCTACAGCGGAAGACGTTCGCACTTCTGACTGTGCGGCGCTGTTCATCCGACTGTTGCTCCCGCCTCCACCCGGCTGTGTTTGTTCTCAGGCGCTCGCTTTCAATTTTCACTTTGCATCTCTCCTTTGTATCTGTTCACTTCCCCTTTGTTCTCTGCTCCCCCTGTCATTATCCTGATAAAGAAAAAAAAGAAAAAACCCCGTTCGCAGCCCCTGAAACACTTAATTGACTTTTCATTGACACGAGCTGTAATTGGCTTTTAATCACCGTTTTACATCATGTTTTGATATTCAAATCAGCAGCGTCAGCTCGGAGAAAGGGGCCTCTTCAGCGCCTCGCTGTCATTCACTCAGGATGGAGGGAAACCCCGGCAGGCTGTGTTGGTGCACACAGGCCACCTCCGGAGACACACACACACCTACAGACTGACTGACACGTTGTGTGACAGCCGCCAGGCGTGAGATGTTCACAGCTCACCTGGCTCCAGGTGAAGCCGGCTGAATGGAACGCACCGTATTGACCTTTCGTCCCATTTGATGCACGACTTCAAAAGTCACGCAAGAAATCTTCCAGAGTCACTGAAACGTATTCCTTGCACTGATATGAGTTTCTCTGATGTCTGCTGAAGATACGCGCTCATGATTAAATCACAGAAACAAGACACTCCTAAACACCTCAGATCTTCCCTCATAATAATTACATTTTCATCAATTTTTACTATCTTCCTTCACACTGTGGAGCCTCAGAGACAGTCCTGTTGGATCAGAAACTGAATGTGAAAGAACCGAGAAATCCTGCACACTTTGAACACCTCGTACTCGTTCTATCTACGATGTTATGGTCCCGAGCCAAATACTGTAAATAAATGACAGTGTAAATAAAGGTTCAGACTTTCCCTGCTACAGTTCTCTATGTTAGTGTTTATGGTCTGGTTAGGTTTAGGCATGATAACCACTTGGTAAGGTTGAGGAGAAGAGAAGACTTGCCTGGCTCTGTCTTCCAAAACAAGGCGAGAAATATTCCAATATCTTGTCAAGAATATCCGGTTTTGTCGCCACTTATAGGACTGAAAAATGTCCCGAGGTGGGATGGAAAAGACAGTGGCTGCCACCTCCTCCACCTCCTCCACCTCCAGACATCAGAGTCAGTATGACATGACACGTATTGAAGAAATGCCAATACGGTGTGACCGGGTCCATCGCCGGGTCATCAGGTCCATCGTTTTCTTCAGGATCAGAAGTATCGCTGTCCGTATACAGGTTATCTGGAGCAACAGGAACGACGAGCATCTTAACCAGCACGACTTGAATGGTGAAGATTGATCGAGTTGAACGTTTGACGGAGCTCAGATGTCAGTCGCTGAAGACAAGGACACCAGTATGATGGGAGCTGTGGTGCCAATAACATGTTCATTCCAAATGGAAGAAGCGTGACAGTGTTTCTCCTCTACACAAAGAAACTGAAATAAAAAACCACGTGCATCCTAATTCAACCTGAAAATAAGCGTGTGGTGCCGTCAGTCTCTAAATAAAGAGAAAACTGAGCGAGAACAGCTTCTGACCCAAAAGATCAAGAGTAATGTTCTTATTTAGGACTGCGTTGTTATGTAAATATCACTGTTGTTCTTATAGTTTCACTACTGGTGGGGGGATAAATATGTATATATGTTTATTTTAATCAATACTTGTTTAAACGCGCTGTGTGTTTGGCATGTGGCCACATCAGGCATGAAGATGTGCGTTGCGAGCGCTGGTCGATAAGTCAGGGTCGGTCCTCCGCCTCCGCTCGATGCTCTGAAAGCCGTTCCCACGCTCTTTGCTACCAGTGCAGGAAAGATGAGAGCAGGCGAAGGATCCTGCAGACGACTCCGGTTTGACAGAAACAAACTTTTTTTTTCTTCTTCTTCTTTTCTCCTTTGTTCCAACTGTGAACATGGCAGCAAAAAAAACAAAAACCTGGGTGCTGCTGTAAGATGCCCGTAAACTGGCCGACTTCAGGATGGCCTGTTGTTGTTTGTGCTTCGCTTTGGATACAAACACGTCCGATCCCTCGACGGCTCCGAGCTCTGCAGCTCAGTAGCCTTTTCTCACATTAGACAGAGCGCCACGGGAGACGAGGATTAGCATGCATGAGTATTTTTTTCACTCTCAGTCTCTCTCTCTCTCTCTACTTTTTACTCCCTTGTCTATTTTTTTTTTGTCATCCCACCATCATCCCCCTCGCCTTCCTCCCCCTCTTTGTCACTTTCTGTCACTGTCTCTCTATTCCTTTCTTTCATTTTGTCCTTTTTTTAACTCTCCTTCCTCTCCTCTGTTTACACTCTCTGCTCTCCCTGGTGGCTGAATGATGGTGAGTGACGTTTAGCAACTCTGCCGCCGCCGGGGAGGCTTTGGGAGAGAGCCCGCTCCTTTCAGAGCATCCACGATGCTCCCCAACAAATTGTGACACTAAGACGAAACGTAAGCTGGCAGCCAGCATGTAAACCATTCAACTCCCGAGACCTTGGACAGGTTTTTTCCACTGTTCCATAAGACTCATTCCCCTCTCCTTTCACTCCTGCCCGGCACCCAGCTGGAGAATAAAAGCATTTCTCTTTTACTCCTGAAAAAAAAGAGGAGAAGGAACCTGAAGGCTTGTGAGTTATTGCACCACCAACTACTACAACCCCGTCAATACCGTCCCTTCTTTTAACTTCATCGTTTAATTACAGAATTGCACATTTGTGCCTCCACATATATTAGGAGAAAACTTGACTTTATATTAACCGTCAGGAGCAGAACAGCCCCTGAATCCCTGCTTTGAACCACGGCTCTCTCTCCTCACCTGAGCAGGAAGGACTCATTTTCCAAACCACTCGTCCTGTGTGATTAATTTTGGTTGGATTGTGAGGAAGCAATTATTATTTCAAGTAATTTTTAGGTATTGCTTAATATTCAGTGGGTACCCTAGGCCATTCTTTAGACACTATATTAGCTATAAATCATAAAAAATAAAAAATAGCAAGGCTGTAACAAGCTCAGCCAGAGACCTGATTAAGAAAAGCATCGCTCACAATAGACCGTATTCACATGGCGGCCATTTTCCTTTCATTTCACGCTCAGGGTGAGAAGCTCGAGCGGCGGGATAATGCAGGAGTAAGCTGCTGTGTTGAGACATATAAATGTAGGGAATCTCACAAATTGTTCGACATTTCACAGCTTCCCCAGTTGGCGAGCAGCTGAGAGAGATGAATTTTCTCTCACTTTCTCTGACGTTGTGAAGTGGAGTGTTTTATTTGTTGGTTGGTTGGTTTGTCAGCAGGATTACACAAAAACTACTGAACAGATTTCCACGAGACTTGGATGATAGATGGATCTTGGATATGAGGGATGGATCCAGGATTTGTTTTTCTCACTTCCTTTAACATGCAAGATGGGTTGTTTGTTGTTGTTGCTCTGATATTTTAGTGAATTTCTGGATGGTTCTTGATGAAAATCCTTTGGCGGATGTTTGCACTCTAGAATTGATTTGTGCTTTTCCTATCGATAAGTGCAACACTATCAAATGGTAATGTTGTCTAGGAAGTTATTGGATGCTAATATTGGCTTTTGTCTGGATGGATAGATAAATGTATTAATCCCTGAAAGGAAGAAGAATAAAAACTTAATAAAACTACAAAGTAGCGGGAGCTGCCGCATCTCTAACGAAGCTAATGGTTCATCAGATCAGCTCAATGTCCTTCCAGGTTTTCACTACCATTATATTTTCATTTGCTGATCAATAGATATATATATAGTTTGTCAGACTCCGTGTGTTTAGATGACTTGCAGCTTGGAACACCGCAGCACCACAGTTTACACTCCCTTCCCTGAGGATGATGTCAGAGGAAAATGGCCACAACGCGAACACGATTAATGGAACTTATTGTGATTCATGTCGGCGGTAAAGCCCGACACACCGTGTTTCACTTTTACATGAACTCGTTGGTTCATATTTAGCTTCAGCAGGTCGGCCCGTCCAACTCTTCATCGCTGATGCATCATTATCTGAGCCTCTGCCCCTGTGAGGCTATAAAACCAGGCTGGTAACGGGGTCTGATATTTAAAAGGCCACAGTATTCTCACTGTTTCATGTCTCATTACAAAACCACCACAAAATGTGTTTACACCACTCTCCTGGCCTCCGAGCCCTCTTATCCAGACCTGTTTCTGCAAGAGCCATAGCGGTCTGAAAAGCCCTCATCAGAGAAATTGGTCTGAAAATTTCTACATTAGACTGAAGTGCTGTTGCTGTCTATATTTTCCTCCCTGCCCCCCTCCACTATGTTTTTTAGCAAGATCAATCTTGTTTCCGCACAATTGCACGGATTGTAATCTATTCCAGCTAAAAGAAGGGTGGGGGGGAAAAAAAAAAAGGAGCTCGAGTTGAAATAGAGCCATTCATCACAGAGTAAACAGCAAAACAGAAGGGCAGAGAGACGGAGCCGGAGAATGTTAAGAGGAAAGCTCGGGGTAAAAGGGAACAGAAAAGAAATTGCCGCTGGAAAAGGCAAACAAACCACAACACCGTTTGCCCGACAGAAGTCAAACGAAACCCGTCGCCGTCCCCCCGCTCTCCCCGAGAGGATGTGACATTTAGGAGGGAGGTGACTTGTCTTCGCCGGCCTAATTAACATTCCACAATAAGCCAGCTGGAGATGGACACCCTGCCAGCGCTGTTCCCCTTTTCACCCTGAGCCGTTTTTGTCCGGGAAGTTCTTCTCCTTCCTCTGAAATGTAACCGGCTCTCAGTGACTTTTCCCTCGTGCCCCGAGGTCTTTATTGTGTGACGATGCACACGCGGGGCGCTGCCAGTGTCGTCTCAAATGTTCCACCGCGGTCACTCTATTCGCCATCGCCAGAGGTGTCAGGCAGCGGTAACCATGGTGACAGTGTTAAGGCCTGAACTGTTGGAGGTGTTGCAGCCCTCGGGGGGGCATCCGCACATCCAAGTACAAGAATCTGTCGCGCTCGATGCACTTCTTCACCGGGTCGGTTACAGTCCTGACAGATGTCAAAGAAATGCGTCACGAGCCCGCAGCCTGATCCCGCCGCAGCTATCAAAATGTTTCGGGTGCAATCTTTTCGTTTAATTGACATTTTTGTGCTGGTTTTTTTGTCTCACTGCGCTTTCCAAAGATCTGTCAAACTGTGCAGGCGGTTGTTTGACATCTTACTTGAATCTGTTCATTAAGTTTGGCAGGTAGTCAAACTGTAGGTGGTTCTCTTTTATTTTCTCCTGCCACTGTTTGCGACTGCGTTTCATTCCAGCTACTTGCAGTTGTTTATTTTGTGTCTCAATTTGAGAACAGGTGCTGGAAGTATTCCTCCCAGAATTGAAGTTGAACCTTTCATGAACCGGCTTCTTGTCGACTCGCTGCAGTCGTGTAAAGAAAGACGGGAGAGGAATCGTGCGCTGGAGGGAACCGTCCACACCGAGAACGATAACTGGAACATTTACTGTTAAGATAAAGATCTGAGCGTCCGCGGTGATGAGTGGCGACGTATACAGTGACAGTCCAACTATGGCGGCAAATGGACACTGATGACCTGTTACTGCTGAGAAAAAGAAGAGTTGTCGTCTTATGAACACAAATGAGTCAACATCAGTTATCTTGCTGATTTTCTAGGGCTGAGTATCAGCATTTGGACGGCTCTTTAATAACTTGCTTGCTGCTGTTTGCTTCACATCATCAAAAAACACATTTCTTAACACCAAACTTCCACACGAAATATTCCAAAATCTCAAAAAATTCCACGCAGACAAGAACTGGCATGAGTGCTTCGTGTTTTCTCACATGTACCCTGTTGCTTTCTGCGTCTGAGCGACCAGTAATGAAGAAAAATGAAAATGTGTGTTCAGTCGCTGCCCGTCACTGCTGTCCACCCTCAGCTGGTAATTTTAGTGTCTGAGCACAAGGACTTGTGTGACGAGCAGGACGGTTGTTACAACTCAAAGGAAATTACAGACAACAAAGGAAGCGTGGTGCGTAGAGTACATCATTGTTCTCTGCTGGTAGACATGTTGTGTTATAGCTCTAGTCTAAAATGCATTGAAGGCAGAGAAATATCCTTGATACATGGAAACAAAGAACTGCATGTTGGGGAAGAGGGCAGGGAGGGAAAGAAGAACCGAAGGCAGATGTTCACTTTCTCCTGCTTTTCTCTTATCCTGACTGATAAAAAATGAACCGGAGTGTCTAAAATAACCTTATTAAAGAGCATCGATTTGTTGTGGAATAGATGTGAAATCTTCCTTCTAACCCAAATTGATGCAAATTCTATTTATTACATAAGACTGTTGACATATTCTGCTCTGTTCTGTGCTTTTCCTTGCCGATAGCACTTATGAAACGAGTGATCGTCGCAGTGCCAGCAGTGATTTTTTTTTTTGAATCACGACTGAATGATGCAGCGTGAAGCTGGTCGCTGAATTTGATTCAGAATTCATCCTAAATTACCAAAAATACACCGAATAAATAGGCCTCCTCCTGGTTCAGTTATGCTGTATTGTGATTTATTCATCACCTCGGTGTTTGGCTGCTTATCAGCAGCGCAGGCGAGTATCGAGCCGGTGGAGATGACAGAAATGCAGAGCTTGCTGTGCCGGGGCTGAATCTCTGAGCCTGGAACAATAGACGACGAAAATGAGAGTGGCAGCGCGGGGTTGGGGGGCGTTGTCACTCGTGTGAAAGATAGATGCCACACAGAGCCCGGCATGAAAAGTGGGACAGCTCTCAGAAGGACGGCGGGGGGACGAGGGGGCCAAGAAACCAAATAGCCTCCATTCCTAGACGTCTGTGGCTTCAGAATCAGCGGTCTGGTCAGATATTTTCAAGGACTTGATTCAGCAGCCGTCTCTGTTTTAGCCCTCAAAATGTGATGAATAATTAGCGTTGTGTGTTTTTTGGTTTTGATGTCCGGGGTCCCTCCCTCGCTGTCAGCTCAAATGAAACTCTAATTTGGAGCGTGTGCCTCTGTGCCTTCTACTGTAGGTGGAGTTTTTTCTCCCACTGGTAATAAATTCCAGTGACATTTCACCGTCTTTGATATCCTTGATTGTGTACTCCACCTCAACTAAAACACAGCCTCTGAGTCTGTGCAGGTCTCTGCGGATTGTCTCCACTGATCAATTCCTCAGCCCATCTGTCTGCCAGGCTTATTCACAGGGCCGCACAGTAGGCGAGACGAACCCTCGCGGCAGGAGTCTTCATTAAACCGATCCTCCCTCCCTCCCCTCCTCCTCCTCCTCCTCCTCCCCCTCTTCCTCTTCCATCTCTCTCCAGGCCTCGGCAAAGTTAATGAGAAGATTCGATCAGCTGGCACCCCCACCTTCCTCAGCTCCATCCTCTCATCCATTGTCTTTCTCCCAGACAAGCTTTGACTCATTCACACAGTTGAGCAGTGGCGAGTCAATCCTGACCTTCACTCCCACTCCAAACCCCAATCATCTTTCACAGGGCTCACACTGGTCGGTATATACACACATCCGGTCTGGTTTTGACCCGAGCTGACACTGATGCGATAACATTATTATCCCATCAGCATCAGCAACATTAAGTTGACCTTCATCTTGTTTCGAGGGCTCTCTTCCTCATTGTTACAGATATAATATGTCACATTGAGTTATGTACTTACATTATCCCAAATGTTTCAGCCGTGTTCAAACCTGGAGAAATCCATAATATTACTCAAGGTGATGATGCGGCTCATTTGGCCGCCTGTCGCTAATAACCCACAGGAAGGAAGTCGGCAAACGTGACTGAATATAAACGTGAATAAAACCTTCAAAAATTACCTCGTCAGAGTTTTCATCGCTAATGTAAACTCCCATGATCCTCATGCTGCTGCTACACTGTCAGTCTAAATACTACTACTAGCAGAAATGACATATTTTACATTTAATGTTTTCACAATATTTGAGTCTATAAAATGTCAAAAAATACTGCAACAAAGGTGAAATCTTCAAAGACTCTTCTGGTTAAGAATTGAATATCAAAACAGTTTCCTTTCAGTCGACTACTCGGTTACAGTTCTTCTGATGACTGTGATCACCACAGTAATATTTTGTCTTAATTGGAGTCTTTTTATTTGAAGCTTCTCTGTAATATATTACTTTACACATACAGAAATAATCCCAAACTAGAGCTACAACAATTAGCCGATCGAAGGAAAATTAATCACCAACTATTTGGATAACTGATTATTTGTTTCAACAATTTGCTGATTCCTTATTTATTGGCTGCTTTCTTTGAGCCGTGTTGAGTGTTTGGGTGTTAGGACTGATGGTTGGAAGAAGGAAGCAATATGGGCTCTGGGAAATTAGTATTTTCACATTTTTGGGGGGATTAATTGGGGAACTAATCAACAAATTACTTGAAAAATGTAAAATAATGGTTGTTGCAGCCCCAAAGACTGTTTTGGAAGTTTTATAAGTCAGAATCAGTGTTGGAAGATCAAAAAACATAATTGTTAATTAAATATCATTGTGTTTTGACCGAAGTGATGTTGCAGCAGTGGTTGGGATGGTTCAGATGGTTGGAAGATTGCAAACAATCATCATTATGCGGTTTAACTTAAGCCCATGAACATCTGCACCAGAACCCCATCTCTTTAAAACGTCTCTCCACCTGCTGCCGTGCTGTGCTGTGTGTGGGAGGCGGGGGTGGGGGAGGCGGTGCAGCTCAGTTGCTCTGCCAGAGAAATGGATTTGCAGTGATGGATAGCATCAGCGGCACTGTACAGGTCTCCGCCTGTTGCTGAATCACAGCTTTAAACTAATTTTGCGGGCACAGCGGAGCCGTTGTGCTCTGTGCCCGAGCTCGGGACCTGGCTCATCTAACGGCCCCACTGGAGCCTGCATGCCAATTACCCCCACCAACCTGCCAAGAAGAGCAGGCAAAGCAAGAAAATAAAGAAGTATTTGCTCACTTGCTGAGTGAGGCAAACACTTTGCTTTAGTGTCCTTGTTATTCTCGGCCCATAGGTAGCAGGGACTGTGACGCTGTGCTCCGTCCTACAGACGACCTCTGAGTTAATTTTATCGTCCCTATCATTGTTTTCCTCTTCCTGAAGTTTGACAGCGTAAGTGTGCTTATAAAAGCAGCAATTTCTGCTCGATTCACCACATCGCTGACATCTCGACATCTTCTTGTGTTTTATAAGTAGCGTGTATGCTTCAGATCCGTCTTCAAACTATCGAGTTCGCCGCACAGTTTACCTTGTACGTGCACCGCAGAGTGAAACTGAGAAGAATGTCAAATAGAAGTTTGAAGGGCTTGAATTCATTGCACTCTTTTCTTTTTCTTTTTTTTCCTTCTCATCACACCTTCATTTTTTAATTTTCTGCACACTGTTGCACTCTGTACGGGTTTGGAGTTGTGATAAGAGCTTCGGCATTGGGGAAATGTCTTGAATTCAAAGTCCACAATGCGGCAAAGAAGAATGGCTTTTATTTAAGGGCATGATATCGGGCCCTTTTAGCCGTTACACCACACTTCATCAGTGTCTACTGCGTTCCTCGAGGCGTTGAACCCTCCACTTCTTCTGCTTTAAAACCTCCTCAGGTGACGTTTTGATATAGACGAAGAAAGGATGATAAACTGCATCTGTGCTGGAAAAAAAATATGATTTGGGCGATGCAGTGGTGACTAAAATATGTCCTTAAAGGGATAACACGCCGAGAAAAACCCCTCCTTGAGAGATCAAGTTCGCAGACCGCTGACTTACGTAGTTTTAGCAACCTCAGAAATGACCGCACGATAACAATACACTGCAGTATACGCCTCCAGCAACAAACCGCCATCAAAAAGCCACAAATGATGCTCAGATACAAACAGGGTCCCAGCACATAGTTCGAGGCGTCAAACCTCCGCTAGCTTAGCCAGATCGCTATTGTAACGTGAACACAACTCCTGCAGCAGCCCTGCGAGTCGATTACCGAGTGCTGTTAGAAATGCTCAATTCCGTTCTTTTCCCTGTCTGCTCTCGATAATAACTGTTATAAACTGGTACGTAAGACACTTATGAACTTTGATTGCTTCTCCATGGAGTCATAATCATACATTTTCATCCTTGAGCTGCAGAACTCTTCTGCACTCGGTAATCGACTCGTCAGGGCTTCCCCACAACAGGAAGCTGCTGCAGGAGAGTGGTGAGTTGTGTTCGGTTTTCAATAGCAGTCCGGCTAAGCTAGTGGAGCTTTAATGCCTTGAACTATGTGCTGCGTAGCTGCGAAGTTTGGTGCTGTTCTGAGCATTCTTTGTGGCTTTTTGATGGCGGTTTGTTGTTGGAGGCGTATACTGCAGTGTACTGTTACGGTGCGGTCATTTCTGAGGTTGCTAACACTACGTAAGCTAGCGGTCTGCAAACTTGATCTCTCGAGGAGGGTCTTACTCGATGTCACGGTGTGTTAGACCACGGATTAAACTTACACCGGAATATCCCTTTAATGTGGATCAAGAGCCCGAAACACTTGATCTGTGTCAAGTTTTTTTATTACACTCTTTATTTCGTGGCAAACGTTTGTCAAACTCCAGGCCGAGATAACTCTTATGACATCATCACGGTCGTAATTGAACTGGACAAAGCTCCTCCAGCGCCACAGAGGACGCTACACAACTCTTCCCATTGTTGTTTAATTACTCTCATGACTCCTCTGACGTGTTTTGTGTGGAGTTCCTCTTTAAAGCCGGAACAAAGGTGGCTCACATATGCAAAGTGTGCTGCCACAGTGTTTTTTTTAAAGGTGGATTCATCCTTTAACGCTGATAAAAGATTCCGGTCTCTCGGGACGGGGAGGTATTGATGGGCTGTCCTGATGCCGGCACTGTTAGTAAGGTGACACAAACATTAAACTGACAGTATTGTTCTGCTCATATCTCTCTGCGGCACCCAATCCAAAAGATCTGCTCTCAAATCTCCTCCCCCTTTTTTTTTTACAGTGAGTCGGAGGATTCATGGCAGCCGTGTGTGACCTCGGACCTGTTTTGGTCTGTAATGCATTAAGATGAATGCAGCCGTCCAACTGTCAGATGATGAATTGCGGGCTCCTGGGGAGGCTCTCTGCTATGTAAAAGAGGCACTTGCAGACATGGCACTTTCATCAATCAGAAGGGTGGGAGGGGGACCGCTGTAATGTTGTTACACTGCAGAAAGAGGAGCCTCTGTTTATATGCAGCAGACTGATCTGGAGACAGAGGCTTTTCTCTTTTTTCAGCTGTTTGGATTGTGCTTCTCCCCCTCCGTGGTATTAAAACATGACTTTGGAGTGCGTTAATGAAACATGTAGGCGGATAAAGTCCTTGTTTTGGGCTTCATTCACAGTTATCCCACTGTGTAATCAGCTGTCCCTGCACTAGTATAACGTTGCCGTACCTGCTCTACAATTTTCTCGTTTCGCTCAGACGGCAGAATATCAAGGTCTCAATTAAAGTGACACCTGGGATCTCACATTCACACTTTTTTTTTTCCCTCACAAAAAGCCCGACGGAGGCTCCCTGACAGTGAGCCTGCCGCTGCTTACTCAGCACTTCGGAGGCCCTGGAGATGATTCCGTGTGCACGGTGCAATGCCCCCGGTGGAAATGATAGTGTGCTGCGGTGGAGTTAGTTCGGCTCCAGTGAGGTCGGAGCAGAGAGAAGTTCACGTGGCGAATGCAGGTGAACGAGGGCTGGTGTCATTTCAAGTAACGGGTGGAGAGAGCACAAGAGGACGGAGAGGTTTTTCTCCCGTTTGCCTCTAATCATTTATGTCCTTGTTTCCTTCTCTACTTTGTTCTTGCCTCATTCAGACACATGCACAGTTAAGCCGACACAATGCAGAGCTTCTTTACAGATACAGGATTTGTTTTAAAGTCGCTCCTAAATCATCATTAACTCTCCCGTCGTTTATTGATATTAAATAAACCAAAAGAAACCTCACAATGCTTGACTTTTCCAGTGTTGCTCAGCGGTTCCTCCCACCTGGTTTTCTGAAAGGTTTCTCAGTTGAATTTCCATGAAAGTTAATATCTGTGGGTGTCAAACCTCAGCTTTGACTACATATAACTGAAACAGGCGTTAAATGTCAAGTCTTTATTCTTCTTCTTCTCTTCTTAAGTCTATTTATTTTTTAAGGAAATCAAGAAAGTTTGCCAGTTTTAGTCATTAGTTCAGGTTCAGGTTTTGACACCGCTGCTTGTTGTAAGACATCAAAATCCATTTAAAAAAACAACGGTGAAGCCAAATAGAATAGAAGAGGACTGTACAAACTGTTTATCTTCCTCTGAGGTGTTGTTTTAGTGTCAGTGCATGAACTATCAGGACCGTAGAGGGTTATTTTCATTGTTGATTAATCTGTCGGTTGTTGTCTTGTTTAATCTATGAGTCTATTTTCAGTTTAGTGTCATAAAGGAGTAAAGAAACCAGAAAATATTCACATTTAGATGTTTTATAGTTGCAGCTCTACAGTATTAAGAGTGATAATCTTGATGAATATCATCATATTTAATGTTACATACTGTGATAGAAGCCTCAGCCCTCTCTTCGATTCTAAATCCTCTCCTCCTCCACAAATAGCACCGTCGTGTAACTCACAGGATCTGATGATTGTCCCGCTCTTTTTTTAATGTGTTGCTGATCTCCTCCCAGAACCTGCCGCATCTCTGCCTCTCTGTTCTGCCGTCTCTGGCTTCCTGCTGCTACCCTCTCATTCTCTCTGTGTGTGGTCGTTGAGTCGTGGCAGTTCTTGCGGCGGGAGGTGTGGTGTAACCCCGGCTGTTTTGGCAGATAAGCCTCAGCCTGCCCACCTGCTTCCCCGCTGCTCGTCAGCCAAATGGGACTCGCGCTGTCACAGGCATTCGCTCGGCGGCGGAAGGGTTGCCACCTCAACAGATCCGCCGCCGCCGCCTTACCGCCTCTAATTCTCATCCCCGGGAAGAATGGAGAGCATCCAAATCGTCTTGAAACAAAGAGAAAATGTAAAAATCTCCAATGAATTGAACCACTGGGAGGGAAAATTGCTCCCTGTGTCAGTCTGTTTAAGCCGCTGGAATTAAACATTTCCTCTCTGAATTTCACCAAGAAAGACTCCGAAAATCAGGATCTGCTTTTTAAGAGACATGGCCACTGCAACAAGATGATGAGTTGATTAGAACATGTTGGACGAGCTGCCCACCAACCCAAATCCTAAGAACTTGATGAGCGGGGGAATGATCAGCTGTCAGTCATGTAGGCAAAGGCGCAATTTTCCCTGTAAATGAAATGGTCGTATGGTCTAACCGAAAATATAACCTGTCGTTCCAGATGGTTTGTTACACAGAACCATCTGGAGAGGCGCGGCCAGAAACTGTTTGGAAAAGGGGGCAGGCACCCTGAAAAAATACTTGGCAGGTGATTAGACGAACCATCTGTCTATCACCATCCATCACAGGCTAACTTCATCCGATCGGATCAACGGTGCGAGAGCGCTTTCGTCAGTGGCGCCAGTTGGTACATCAAACTCACACCGAGAAGAAGCAAAACCATGTTTTCCATCGGGAAAGCTGTCAGTGCTGTTCTTTGCTCTCCTTTCTTTAAAAAAGTTCTGATATAACTCGGCAAAACGTGTTGAGGAGCCGCCATTGTTGTATTCCAATGAACAGTCCCATCTAAACCGCACCTGTAGCTGCCAGTCGGATTCCAAAAGAAGTCTGATTGGTCTAAACTGTTGTGTGTTCAGCCACGAGCACTGATGAAAACATTTGTAACTATAATTCAAATGGAATTTAAAAACTGTCTTTTCAAAGAAATACCAGGGAGCCGCAAAGATAAAAAAGCTTTCCTTCCAAAACCAGCATTAGTTCTGGGAATGGACACAAATGAACATCCAGGGAATAAGCTTGTGTCTTGAATTTGATGGAAATAAGGAGGCCAGCAGCAACAGTAACAGCCTTTATGAATAACGGAATCGGAGAAGCAGTGTGCTGGTTGGTCAAGAAGGGCCAGTTTGACCTGCTTCCATCTGGCCCCTCTTCGTATACGTGGCCCTCACTTAAGGGCATTATCTTTAATTCAACAAACTCGCAGCCAAGCTGACTTTAGCTGTGAAATTGGAAGCCAGAGGTCAGGATCGGGTCTGAACGAGACTGTGATCATCAACTGTTATGTTGTGAATACAGCCTGCGCAGGCGTACGCCTCTCAGGCACTCGTGTGTTCTCGGGCCTTTAGTGCCGTGATTCCCTTTTAATTGATTTGTTGCTGCATTAATGACGGTTATAACATCAAGTTGTCCTCTTTGATGATCCAATCATCGTGGCTGTCAGAGAGGCGCTCCCTCCCCCGGGCGCCCGCCGCACATCCTGATGTGGAATCCTGAGCTGTGAGCGTAAGAAAAAAAAAAAAAGCCGGCTGCACGACGGCGGACTTACAGCGCCGAGTCGAGCAGGCTGAGCTATATTTCTGCGCCTCGAGCCAAAGAAGCGATTGCCTGGTGAAAAGGCATCATGGTAAAGGTCAATAAACAGTGGCTCGGTTATTGTGTGGCAGATTGAAAAGGAAATTATTTTGTGGTGGAGGCAGAGAGGTGTGTGTGTGTGTGTGTGTGTGTGTGTGTGTGTGTTTGCATGTACTGTTTTTATAGGTGTGTATGTGTGAGAGTGCGTGTTCTGTTCTTTCCGTTGAGGGTTTCTCTTGGCAGCGAGTCTTCCAGCTGACCTGTCAGTGTTAGTCAGCCTACAGGGCTGTGAAATGACCCACCGCAGGGCTCACCTGGGGCCCTGCAACCTCTTTCAGCTGTTCCCTTCACACTGTTCCTCCCAAACTATGTTTTATTCCTTTTTCCGTCTCCACTCTTTTCCCTCCCTGCTTTACATTCACTCACCACGGCTCATTCGCTCACGCTTTCTCTCTCTCACACGTCGGCAGAACCGCTTACTATCTCCTTCAGAGTCTTAAGTTTCCTGTTTGCAAGGCTTCAATAAGAATCCCTTAATGTAGCGAGAGAGGAGAGTCGGACCTTTGGTTTTTCATATACCTCTGAGAGCGTTCCTGGAACCGGAGCAGCCCATCTCGACAGCCCGCCTTGCTTTCTGTGGTTGTTTGGATGTGTCTGATGCTCTTCTATTATGTACAAAAAGAGAGCGCCAAGTTTTACCCTTGTTGTTGTGCTTTATATATCGTGCAGTAAATGTATTCCTTTACTCTCGCAGTGCTCGGTATGCATCCCGTCCTACCTGCGAGTTTAAAGCTCAAGTGGTTTTTTTGTGGAGTTTGATTGTGGAAGCACATCCACGCGCCCCAGAGCGCCGTGCTTTTCCTCTGATGGTGAAGAGATGGATGATGGAAAGAGATTGATCCTCGTGGCGCGGACATCAGTCAAGCTGACAAATGGCAGCCCCAAACTTGGAAAGCCATTAGCAGACCGAGGCAGGAGTGATGCAGGGCCAAGCCCCACTGATTTCCATGAGTCTCCCTTCCAAAGCGGAGGCCCGTGCCAGGCCACGACATGGCGGCGGGTGTTAGCACCACCTCATGTCCCTGCTAGCCTTCGCCGCTACCAGCCAGCATGTTGACATAGGGCAGAGCCCCAGTCATTAATGAACAAACCCTGCACAGAAACATGAAGGGGCCGGCCTTTTTTTTTAGTCTTTTTCATTTAACTGCTATGACTCATGCACTGGCTCTGTGGGAGTTGAGAATAAGTGCTTTGACTGGCATTATGTATTTACCGCCCTGTGTTTACAGTTTGTCAACAGTGATGTCATGATTCAGAGTTTAACTTGGACGAAGTGAAGCCGAGTGTTGTGGAAAAAGGCTCCTAATATGCACATGTGAGCACATTAAAGCGTCTGTGCAGCCAAAGTTGATATTGAACATTTTTCTCTTCGCTGCTCTCCTTTGAACAGCTCTCCTTTTCTTGCTGGACACGTACCAATTTGGAATCATATCGATTTGGAATCTGATTTTCGCTGCACGGACGGAGGGGGAAAGAGCTTTTTTTGTGCTTCTCTTAAAAAAAAACCAGGTGAGAGGTCAGCTGCTCTGCCTTTGTGTGAGCTCCACAGAGAAAGAAAATGTGTTTGGTAGGCATCAGCCGCTGCTGTGTTTTTACTTCTTGTGTCTTTGTTTTAGCAGCTGCTTTGTAAAGGAAATATCATATTTTTTTTTTTTGTTCAAACAGAAATAAAGAGTCAGTCGGGAGCGAGGGCAGAGGGGGAGGGAAACGTTGTGCCAGAACTCCTTCTTCTACAGTTACTGTAAAATAACACTGAATATACCGAGCGATGTTTACAGGGATGTCTTGGAAATCAAGTCTGATTTTGCAGCTTGTCTTCAAAAAAGACATTTGAGTTAAAAAAATTCTGGATGAATCCTACGTAAATATTGAGAGAGAAAACCTGGCTGTCAAATTTACATTTTTATTAGGGAAGCAGTTGGTTAGAATTACGTAGGCGCTGATTGTTTGATGACTACGTTCAGACGGGCGCTGCTGCTCTTATATGTTGGTTAAACAGATGGAAGTCTTCTGGACGGGAGAATTTGACTGGTATAGTTTAACGTCTGCGCTGTAGGCGAAGAGGAAATTGGCGTCATTTCTGAGCGTGATTCATAACGAGCTGGTAAACAGAGCAGATACTGAAGTGTGTGAGTGATGTCTGAGCTGAAAGGAGTAGCCTCGTCATGGCAGACTGTGTGTGTTTGTGTGTGTGTGTTGGAATGTCACACTCTTGTGTCAGACACCAGCGTCTGTGACACTCAGGTAGGGGAGGGAATGCCACCCTACAGGAAGTGTCACGATGCAGGTGAGGAATGTCGCCCCCACTCTTCCCCCTAAAACAGCCACATTTGTTGATGAGCGACCGAGCGAGGAGCTTTAAACCAGAACCAGGAAGAAAACAATCAGGCGGATACAACTATGGAATAAAAACATACACTTGCATGTTTGTCACGTGTGGAACACTTTGAAAGAGTCACTGAGTAAGTAATTATTCATTATTTTCTGTTGTCTGTGTTGTCTGCAGCTCTGTGAGAGCTCACGAGCCGTTTCACCTTCGACGTTACCTGAAGTCACAGGCTTTAAACTTTAATTATAGATGATTGTAATTTGTTGCAATTGATTTGTTTTCAATGTAAAAACTACCATAAACAACGGGAAATGTTTTAAACTACCTCCTTTAACTTATAGAGCATCCGTAGACTTAAATTTCTGTCATGGTGCTCATGGGATGAATGAAAATTGTCGCCTTGATCGCCTGTGAAACATAAAGTACTCTGTCGCTCACTCCAATATTTATTCTCAGTTGGCAGATTATGATTACCACACCTGAATTTATAAAGTTTAATTCTGTACACACGTTTTAATTAAAAGAATAATAATAATAAAACAGTTTGAAGTTAGTACACTCAGGTCGTTACCAAAAAGCATTATGTATACAGATGGCTGACGGACGTTTTCTGTTTGAAGCTCATTCAACCAGGATGGTCTTTAAAGATGGAACTCTCCTCTCTGTGATAGAGCTGCGGCCAAATTGGCAGCACATTTGTTAGAGAATTGAACGCAGACTCTACACAGAAAAAGATGTGAAGAGGAGGGGAAATAATGAGGTAAACTCTTTCCAAGCGATTGAAGACAAAAGTTCATATCAGGTTCATATTTTTTATTTGTGCTTTGATGTTCGAAAAACATAGAATTTTTCTAATAATGTCCGTTGCTGCGTCATCTCAGTCTAAACACTCCATTTCTTTAAGCCCCTCCTCCGACAAAGCCCACTATTCTGATTGGTCAGCTGTCACAGGCCTGAGCAGGCTCCGCCCACCGTGTTTTACGCATCAGCTCAGGGCTGTAAATGTGTAGTTGTGACAGCACAACATTGCGTCATGTAATTCCTGCCTATTTTCCTAAAGTTTTCTGAATACAAGCTGTGTGCATTCAGAGCATTTTCTCCGTGAATTGAAGTTTTTTGAAACTTTCAAAGTACTTCGACCTGCTTTATAGACTTTATAATAAAAAACTCACTTCCTACAATATGGGACCTGTAAGGCAACTTTAAGAACAAGCACTCAAAAATTGAAAGCATTCCTGAAGAGTGAAATATCACTTTAGCTGAACCTTTTGTAGCATTAAATGACTTCAGTGAGTCACTCAGGCAAGCCGAGTGCAGGACAAGTCTGTCTGCGGCGCTTCAGACATAAAAGGACTTTATGGGGTGCTGCAAGTCGCACCAGCCTCTTGAATTCTGATTGTTAGCTAACTTTAACTTTTGAAATATGTTTTTATTCTCTTTGTGAGCTCCCCTGCAGACATTCTTCCAACTACCTGTGGCTGGATCGTACATTTGTAGATTTTAAGACAATATTAAATCTCATTTACCACCTGGATGCCTTATTTACTGAAGAGCTCTGTTCGCCAGGATTGTGGGCAAACGGTAAAAGTGTGGCTGTCGTTGAGGGGGGAAGAAAAAAAAAGGGACGGCGTTGACAAGGCAACGGGAGCTCATTATCTCGTCGTCTATGCTGGTCCACGGCGCACCATTGATGGGTGCCAGAGGAGAGTTTGGAGCAGACAGATGGGGTTGCACCCTACATTTCACACGAAAGACGATTGAGCAGGAATAACACGTCCATGGAAATGACATGTCGGCGCTGTAATCCAGGATTACCTGTCTGCCTCGCTCTCCTTCGCCGTGCTTCTGCGTGTCGCACGTTCCACATCAGACAATATAACAAACAGCGGCTCAGCCTCAAACCGCTGTGAGAGCGCGTTTGATCTGTATTGTCAAGATACAGAATGTGTGCAGCGGGAGCCCGGCTTTCTCTCCGCTCATCCTCTGCTGACCAGTTTTTTTTTTTTTGACAGGATGTGTGATGCGGGGGGACAGGTGGGACCGACGCAGTTTAGGTTGAGGAAAAGGAAATGTTTCTCTATGTCGTGCAGGCCGACATCGTGACCCACGCGAGATTACTGCTCATATCTGGATTTGTCTGCGTCAGTGATCATATCTACTGTACTCAAGTATGCAAACCATATCTGCTGCAGTTATCTAGCGACTGCACGCATACGCAAAGCTACAATAACAAAAGATCACGCTTGGTTTGAAGCACTTTGATATTACAGTCTGCAACAAAAGCTGTCCTGACTCACCTGTATGAACGTTTTAAGCAACACATCTGCAAAACAACTCCGAAACAAAAGGATAAGCGAAAGTCCTGCATAATTCAGCAGCTCTTAGCTATCTGCCAGTCAGGACACTCTCTAAACAGGAGGAGTTAAACACTTAAACAACTTTTATTTAATTGGGTCGTCACATCTGAGAGGAACTACGGCACACACAAGAAACTATTAAGAAATCTTGAATGAACAAAGTCTTTAAATTAAATCTTGTGGCTTCAGTGAAATGTGGCGGTTGTGAACTTCACACAGCAGGCTGGACATTCCTCTCACATTTTAATATGACTGGAATTCCTTTCAGGTTTTGGCTCTGTTGAGATGTCGACTCAGACAGCTGATTACTTTTCTTTATCTTGTTGGATCTTTCATTCCAACTCTCGTTTTGTCCCCACAGCTGTCTCAGCTAATTGCCTCGATTTATAGACACGTTAACTTTTGTGTATGCAAACTTGAGGTGGCAAATGTCTGTATGTCATCTGTAAGTTGTGGGCCTCAAGATCCAATTGGATGCCATTTATCTTAATGATCCTGTTTTAATTTTAACAGGTCGTCTCTTCTTTTTTCTAAGAGAGACACGTGTATTGAAAATTAACATAATGCAGTCTAGTCATAGACAGACATGCAGATAAATTCACATTTTTACAATTAAGAAAAAAACATTTACAAGTCTGATTGCAATCATGGAAGTACAGCTGCCAACTTCATATTTTAATTCCATTTGTATGCAGCCTGGTACTTGTCAGTGTACGTTTTTGCAGGTCGGACTGATTAGAAAACATCAGTTTCAGCGAAGACATGGAGGAAAAGAACTTTGGACACATTTCAGCCTCAGTGTGCACACGGCCAGAGAGATCTGCATCAGCAGCTCTGTGGGTGAGGACGGTCCTCAGAGATTGCCTTGGACTGCTGCCACTGGTCCGATTACAGCCGCGGGAGTCTGGAGAAGGAAAAACCTCCAGCGAACAGCCCTGACTCGTGCCTTTGTTAAATCCCTGTCCTCTATGTTTTATTTCTGGAGTGTAACAAGTTCTTTTCTGAGAGTTTGCGTTGTTTACATTTCTGTCTCTCAGCAGTGAGGCTTTCTTTTGCAGGATGTGTTTCTGCTGCCGGTGTTTACCGATGGGTATGTCTTGTGTTTGCGAGAACTGAGTGGGAGAGAGGGATTTAGTGTTTTTTTTCCCTGTTCATGATTTGCATGATTTTGGTTGGAAGGCACTGTGGCAAGCCTGCAGAATTTTTAGTCGCGTTTAGTTGGCACGAATAGTGGTGTAGCTCAGTGAGCAGGCGGAGGCTTGACATCTCGGATTCCTTCGAGGTTCGTTCCTCACTTTTGTGTTTATCCGAAGCAAATGATCAGATCTTTTGTCCAGGGGCACGACAGAAACTTGAGAGAAGTTGAAGAGCAGCATTGTGTCGAGCGATAGAACACTGACGCCTTGATTACAGAAACCTTTCATTAACTCTACAGGTGCAACATCGGTAAAGACTGTGTCGAGATGATAGAGACAAGGCTATCTGTCTGAGTGTTCCTATACAGCGGAGCTCTTTTATACTTATAGTTTATTTTTCAGGGCACACATACGGTTATAGAGAGCAGGGTTTTTACGTTGTAATCCTGTAGGAGTCTGGCATGCAACCGGAGCACATCTCAAACAGCACTGCAGCCAAGAAATGAATTCAGCACTCGTATAAAGTATGTGTGCTGTAAAGACGGGGACAAAAACAGTGTAAAGGAAATAACTGCACTTATTTTTGATGTCTTTGTAAATAATGTTTATACTGCAGCTTCTCAAGGACACCTCCAGTGCCTTGCTCAAAGGCCCCTTTGGAGTTGTTGTTGTTTATAGTGGAGGGAATGCAACTTATTCCCTTCTAGGGTGGATAATCAGTGTATTTTTTATATTTATTATATTAGAAAATATGCAATTACTCTATACGTAAGCTGAATACTGACGTCAGACTCGAGTACTCAGGTGCTCGAGCCATCCCTCGTCTTGATAAGAACAAATTGAAGGGCTGAATGTTTCCTCTCTGTCACTTATAGAGCCTATAGCGACGCCACGTCTCGCTTTATTGTTATTTCATTGTCGGCTCGCATGACGTCTACTTTTGACACTTTCCAATTTAGCTGTCAAAGTTACTGGAAGGACGGAGAGACGAAAAAACAAATGCAACACATGAACAACACACGCACACTAACAAAGGAACGACACACTTTGTTGTCTAAACTACGCGGCCAATAACATTTAAAGAGATTTACCAAGGCAAATCAAATACCAACAGACATTCATACGTCCAAATTGATGTGTCTCTCTCAGCGGGAGGGAGACAATTGCTGTAATTGTGACGCGGGAGGGTGACAAGATATATAAACAATGCCAGTCTCCCTCTGTCGCAGTCACACACACTCACACACATTCTGTATATAAAAGATCAGAGAAATGTGTTTGTGCCTGCAGAGGAAGGTATTTGTATCTTTGTGTTTGCATAAATATATGAGTTGAGATGTTTAGAGCGGGGTGACTGGGGAAAAGAGGCTCCTCTCAGTATAATGTGCTCTTTAATAAAGACACAGGCTGGCAGATTGGGAGTGTCAGTGCATGTGGCATACAGCCTCTTCAGGTGATTTATGAGCGCACTGCTAGGCTATTACATTATGGGCCCCAGTCCTATTCAGTGAGGGTGATAAGAGCAGCCCACCTCTATTGAAACACTGCAGGTACAAGCGTTTTGTTTTAGTGGAATATCACTGCTTTTTGATAAAGGAATTAGGTATGAGCAGAATCTAATCATGTTGTCTGTGCTGCAGCTGTAGCTCGTCTATTAGGTTAGTGTTTGTGCTTTTGTCCTTCAGAGTTTGCAGAGCACGTTCAAAGGGAAGACGACTCAGAATTCTTTGCATCTTCATTGAATTTCAAATTGTGGACCTCTCTTTATTGTGTAAACAGTGTTATGCATGAGTAATACCTGCGTGAAGCAGCCAAAACCATAAGCAAGTTGGTTTTTTTTAACCTCCATTTATTCTAGAACAATTTTCCCCAGAATCCTTTCTGTTGCACTTGAGAATCATACAGCGGGAAAGAAAAAGGTGCCGGGCTGCGGTTTCCTCCCACTCCGTGTGGCGTTGGACCCGAATGTGTGTTTGCAAAGAGAGAGAGGGAGGGAGAGGGGCGAGAGGTCGAAACAGCGAAGCCAGAGTTCACACCGCAGAGCGCCTCAGCCGAAAGGCCAGTTGTCAACCGCCGGCGGAGAGGAAAACAACGGGGCATCAGCCGGAGCGGTTTGGAAAAAGGACGAGTCAGGGTCGCTTTCAATTAGCACAGCATGTCGTCACTGCAGTGAGCCACAGGGGCTGAGAGGAGGAGGTAGGAGGAGGTGTTAGGCTTCAGGAAGGAGAGGAGAGAAAGCAGGTAACGACCCAGACAGGCTGACCGTGTGGTCTTCGGCCTTCACGTCTGAGTTTCTGGAGAACTGATGAGTAAGATCTCACATTGTTTCAACACCTTGTCTTTTATTGTAATCACAGATTATAGTCGATACATTTTATTTGTGGTCCTTAAATGGCGCTTAACCACCAGCAGGCTATTTGGTGAAATCTGTAGGCTTGTTGCTAAAAGGCTGATTTATTTGTGGTAGTTAGAAAGTCTCTCAGCGACAGTTCCGCTGAGGTTCATATTTTGACAGCGAGCCAAACCTCACAGTATCAACCACAAACAAAGCTCCCAGCAAGTACTGGGCCACAAACTCCATGCAAGTCTAAATCTGATTATTTGGCATTGACTTCAGTAGGGAGCATTTCCCAACATCAGTGATGTCAGAATTCAGGAGAATCTGGTACCTGAAGTATTAACCCTCTGTAAGCTGAGGTGGAAGAGGTGTTAAATCATATCTATTGAAAGAATTGGGTTTTATTGTTTGTCTGTGTTGATTTCTCAAAGTTCGATGCTATTTTGTAGCTTGGGGAGCAGACGAGATAACATCTGGCCATGTAGGTCTTTTCAGTTGTGTCCAGTTTAAAGTCTATCCAGGTTCAGAAAACTCAAACAAACTCCCGTCACACATTTATATTATTGTGAAAGTTTGTGACCAGGCCTCCATTCTTTTTTTCCTGCTTAAAAAAGGACCAAGTGCCATTCAAACTTGTTAAAAGTCACAAGTTTCATTCCTCTGATTGGTTAGAGGTCTTTCAGTTTGCACCCAGAGGCATTTTGGATGGTGCCCATCGACAACACGGCTTGGAAATTGACAATGAACTGAGAGCTTCCAGACTAATACGCATTTCTGAATTAGTCTGTTGATGCCAAGCTGGCCAT
>CAEMYA010001160.1:627890-650214 GCA_903131615.1 Diplodus sargus
TTTCTTCTTTTTTTTTTGTCCGCTACAGAGCGAACGGACACAAAGCCACCGTGAAGTCCTCAAAGTGGTGGTGCTCAGCTGAAGCATCCTCAGCAGCGGCACAGCAAACGTTACATGTGTTTCTACTCGTATTAGCTCATACGCAGGCTCAACATTTACTCCAACTGAGGCTTTACAAATCAGATGAATGAACAGGAAACCTGTGTGAGCTGTTTGCTTGTCAAGGTCCTTTCCATTTATCACATCTGTTGTCGGAGACTTATGGCTCTGACCTTCTATTAGAGCCTCATTTGCACTTGTATGTTTTTTTTCCCACACATAGACTTTACTCAGGCCGGCCGTCCAGGTACTTTAACGGCTGCCCAGGTGTATTTGGTGACCCGTTTCAACACTAGTTTTTAGTGCACCTAGTTGTCATGTCATCAGTCGGTACTACATTTGTTTTGATTGTGTCTGTAGGCTACATGATTAACGACGAGCTTCCACCACACGTGGCTCACCTGCTGTTGTGAAAACAGCATCAGGGGTGAAAAACTAAAACTAAACATGCTGCTGACAGAAAAAGTCAACAGAGCAAACACATACAAATAGCAGCGAAATAAAGAGTGTGTTTTGAAAAAGATAGTTTATTCTCAGATTGTCAAATACCAAATGCTTTCCCCCTCGTAAGCAGCCATTCTGTGCTAATCACCGATATCTGATTGGCTGGATTTTAATTTGTTTTTGTTTGTTTTGGGGTTTTCCCAGTGAGAAAGCACACTTTATATTGGGAGTCCACATTTTCTTGTTCTCTTATCTGATAAACTACCTCACTACCTTTTCTCTGCTGAACTACCCTCTGCTGAAAAGCCCCTCGCACTCCATAGTGTTTGCTTTTTTATTTTAGCAATCAAACTCTGGCACAGATAACAGCATCCCAAGCATGATGTGCTTCCAACTCACTCTTCAAGGTTGCTTGTAAAGGTCGCTATCCTGCGTTGTCATTTGAACAACAAAAAGTCTAATTCCTGTTGTCGTTTTTGCCTCAGTTCTGCTGACAAGTTAGGTCTTCTTTTTAGTTTTCCCAGGATTTATTTTGAGTGTTTGCTGCCTCCTGCACTGACTAGGAGAACGGACGCCATCTAAAAACTCTAAACACAGTGTGATCTAAGTATACATTAATGACTGTGTATTTATATGTATAGATTCACTCTCACGTACGCACTCACAAACCAAATCTTATCAAAGAACTGCGCTGCAAACAAATACCGTATCTCTCTGCGCTCTTCCATTCCCTTGAGTTTGCCTCTACACCTGAGGGGGGATGCAGCGAGACCAACAAACATCACCGCAGCCGGCTTTTCTTTGACTCGGAGCCCAAACTCAGAATGCTCTCTGAGCTCCAGCTTGGTCAAAGAGCCCATCTCCTGGCAACGAGCAAGATTCACCTTTTTCTTCCTCAGTTCCAAAAGCATTTGATTAGCATATTTTCATCCCGCCTGCTCGGTTCAGTGTATGCTACATCTTGCTAGCTTGTGCCTCTTCCGTGCCCTTGTGTGGGTCAGCAGTTCTGTGTGAATCATGACAGGCTCGGGCAGAACTGTGTATAAAGTATTCTGGGACAGGAGATGATATCTTCTCTTTTCTCTGTTGTTTTAGCATCAGAGCGACTGTACAGCGTCAGAACAGCGGTGTTGTATTTCCATGATGTGTCAGTTTACCAGGGAGAACACTAGAAATATGAGGGAAATACCTGTTCTTATTATTTATTGCATTTTCATCCTGATTAATCATCCTCTGTCATGCGGCTTAGTGCTGTTCTGAGACTATGTGACGTTGATTTAAATATTAGAAGCAAAGTAAATATGCTTCCTAACTAATGAAATGTCACAGCCGCCATTTCTTCAGTGATTTCACTGAGTTCCTTCTGCAAGCACGCTCAGTACAGTTAGGATACTCGAACGCCTTCCTGCCCACCTCTAAACATTCCTCAGGGATTGTCCCCCGAAGTCGATAAGCTGGCTGACTTGGGCTGTCGGGTCAGATTGGAGTCCCTTAAATAGAAAGTTAAAAATGGAAACACACGAAATACAGAAAACAACAACACTCTGACTGCTTTCCCCTTCTTGCTCTGCGCTTCGGAGCCGTAGCCTCGGGGGGTATCCAATTATGACGCCCTTGAGGGAATGACAGTGCTTGGATTTCTGTCAATACAGGGTTCAGGTAGTGTTTCTCAATAACATTCTGAATTATTGATGACGGAGAGATTGAGAGGAGAAGAGGGTAGTTAACATTCACTTTTATGTATGAAGAGGAGCCGGAGAGATGAGGGAGATGGCTTAGCACAATTGCTGCCCAGCATATTTTAAAAGTGATGTGTTTGATTTGGTGACCCCGAGGCAAGACTCATTTGAAAATGCCACGAGGACTGCAGATTGAAGGAGCATCCTGACTGACAGGGAGCAGCGGAATGGTCAGGGAATTATAAGATCTGAGAAGATGAATCTAAATAATTAACGTGAGGCAGACAATTGAGGAGGATTCCAGCGGTGCAGGCCTGATCCTTCTTCCACTCAGAGCCCTCTGGGCTTTTCCTTTTTTCAGGCCATTGCAAATAGACATGAAGACGATGGATGACGCCTGCAGCGGGTTTGCAGATCGATCAGAGAACCGTCTCACTGTCTGAGTCCGGCATAGATCCCTCTGTGTGAAGTCTGGCCAGCTTACTGTCTGTAGAGAGAAGTCCTGCGAGTCGGCCTGACTGGAGGCAGTGCTGCGTTTCTCCAAAAAGGATACCTATGCACGAAGCAGTGGATGGTAGCCAACCTTTCTGTGTACTTGCTCAAAATTGATAGCGTACATCGTATCAGTGCACTGCTGTAACCGATTTCAGAACTTTTGTTGGCTCCGGCTGTCAGCTTAGTTTTACTTTGACGTCAATCCTCCAAAGATCTGCCACGGAAGCTCAAGTATAAAGCAGCCTCTAATCTGTGGGGATTCTTCGATGAGGACAGAGGAGGGTAGTCTGACACGAGGTGAGAATCAATGGCCTCTGCGACAGGACAACCCGTCACTTGTCTGAACTCTGTGGGCGCTGAGGTTAAAGCAGCGTTCCCCCGGGAACAGACTGAGTGGCATTGATGGCAAGGAGGGTCCCAACCTCCCCTGACAGACACATCTCATCCCGGATGCCATCTTGCCCTCTCCCTGCCATGGCACAGTGCAGACACTCCGAGAGTGAGACTACATTATACCGACACCAGGCAGTTGACATACTAATCCAAGAACTAAAGGACTACAGGGACCATTGATTTTCTATTCTTGGTAAAAAGGCAAGAAGCCAGCCATCACTCCTCTTCGACCAGGGATGCTAATGGACTTTTTAAAATGTTTTCAAGGAGATCCCCTGGAGTCATTCTGTTTTTGCTACTGCAGGACCTTTTGAAAAATACTGAAATCCCCGACTCCTTTATTTGACATGTTAGTATTCAAGAGCCCGACTTCAATGTCTCGGCTGTGTCAGGTGTTTATACAGAGCATCTGCCTGGTCGGCGACAGGTAACACTGGAGGTATAAACTCTGACATCTGAGTTTAGAATAAAAGTAAAATGACAGATAATGGTATGAGGCGACCTGCAGCGTCTGTGCGGGATGATATGAAAGCCTTCAACTTCCTTTTTTGGGTGTACCGGCTGCCATTTATATCAAACCTTCTAGTCTTCACCTTTTTATGACTCTGGCTCGCCATAGCTGTAATTGGAGGAATTATGTTTTCAGGTCGTCCATCCCATTCTCATGGACGCATATCTCAAGAAGCACCTTGAGGGAAATTTTTTCAAATTCTGCACAAATGTCCACTTTGGTTCAAGACAGAATTATGACCGTATTCCACATTTGGCGACATACTGAATTGGTGACACCAATCTTGTGTCCACGCTGACACTGTGGTGATTGATTAGATCGTTGAACACTTTTGTGTTGGCACATACAAGAAATTTAACTGATTTTTCTGTTAATAAACTTGGACACCTACAGACACACAGCAGTAGTCGAACACAAACTCATTGGTTTTGCTAATATTGAGCATCAGGTGATTGCTTTCACACCGTGTGGCAGAACTCTCCATCACTCCTTCGTACTCCTCTGTAAAAATAGTCTTTTTGTAATGATGGCATGTTCCTCAAACAAAACATGTCGGTATAGTGTTGTTTCCATTTTGCCTGCAACTACACCTAATTCACCTTCATAACATTCATTACATATATTAGTCTGGAGGAACATGGGGGATAATTGCGACCTGATTGGTGCGCCGAGGCTTTCAATCCAATTTATCTTTAGTACGCAAAGAAAAACAGTCTTGAAATCATTGTCAGAACCCACAGAAAAGTTTTGAGGCTTTTATCTCCATAGTAATGAATTTCTTGTTCTCTGTGTTGACCTCTTATCATTTTCATGTACGCTCAACTAAAATAACCAAAAGCGCCACAGGCACATGTAAAGGCTACAAATCTCGATAAACTGAAGTGATCTTTCGGAAGCATTCTTAATTGGAGCTCGGTTGTAACTTAAACACTCATCTCTGCTACTCGTAACACTCGTCTGGAACTCGCCTGTACAATCCACCTCCGTGTCCTGTGGGGGTTGTTCTCTCAATTATTGCCCAATGCTCCTTGATCCCAATTCCAATTTGGCCCGCCGATGCCTACGTGGTTAGCGATTGGAAATCTAATTAGCAAAGTTTCCCCCTCCTTGTCTGAGAGGGTTGAGTGCAGAGTTGAAATGACTGCCGGGGAAAGAAAAGAAAGACTGCGAAAACGCACAAAAGCTGGTATTTTTTTGTCGAAAGAGTATTTGTGGTCGGTAGTCACTAACTACTGAGGTAGATCCCTCAGGACATTTGTTTTTTTATATATATATCTGTTATGTTTAAATGTCAGCTGTGATTGTTGGGGCAGAGTCAACTTTGGGGAGGGTAGTGAGCGCGAGGAGAAAAACAGCTCTGTGCAGACGCTGATCTGCTGTGTGACTCGTGTCATGGGACTGCAATGAGATCGGTGGTCTGATGAACCTTTTTCGAAAAAACGAATGCGGGGAGGGAACAATATGGCCCGGACCTAAACAATGAAATGTTTGTTTCACCACGCACCGTTCATATCATGTGTTGTTTTTCTTCTTGTCACATTAAAATTCCTGCGTGGTTGTTTTGACAATACCAAAAAAAAAGAAAGAGAGAAAGCAGATCATCAGGCAGGTTTGTACGTCCAGGTCTGGGAAAGCAAGATCACTTGACACCCTGTTATTACTTCCTTGTGCTCATGGACAATACATTTTAACTCAGAATTGCTACTCTTATTTCATTTTTCAGCGTGTGCTGCTGTTCACGATTTGCTGTGATTCTGTAAAGATATATTCACGCCACAGTAAGCAAGAGTAACCGTCGCTCACATCACTGGAGATATAAACGGCGTCATGGAGACTGCAACGTAAACTTAAGTGCCATGTGCTCCGCTGCAAGGCTCCTCGTGTTCATTTGCATTAATCATAAAGCGTTATTAGCTTTCCGGCATAGTCTACAACCAGGGCGTGTCATTTTTATGGTCTTTTTGCTCATGCGGCTTTATTGCTTTACACTATCTGTGTTGCTTTAATATGGTGATAAAACGTAATGATTGTGTCCTCAAGCATACTTTACACTTGACTGATCACTTTGGTCATCGGAAAGTTATTGTTTAGCAAATCAGCATTATGATGAAGCAGAGATGTCCTGGTCTACAAATCTTCTCTTCCAGATTTGAAGGGAAAAGAAAACACATTTGTTTGGTACAAACACCAATAAATGTCATATCATCATGATTTAAAAATTTCTTTAGAGAATATTAAACCTGTGATTCGTTAATCATATTTCAATGTCTATCAAAATAACATTGTGCAGACGTAGTCGCCATATGAACGGTGTTATTATACGACCCAGCTTAAGGAACTGTTTAGTAATAACGTGCTGAGAGAAAAGGGGTAATGTAGCTAATCGTGTCTGAAATTGTCGAGGAGGCTGGGGATGTGCTCGCTCATTACGCCGGCCGGTGTGTACCGCAAACATGTCAGAGCGGAGCTCAAAGATTTTCACAGCCGAGGGGCTGAGAGATGTTTTAAATGCACAGAGGCGAGGTGAAAAGTATACTCTCTTCTTTAGCTATCAAAAGCAAGTGGATTAGCCTGCAGCTGAAGCTCCGGTCAGGTCAGGGAATATTAGAGGTTCATTCTGCATTAAGATTGTGCTCCACTAGTTAATTGTTTTCACAGGTGTTTGGCGGAAAAGAGACGTCCCGAGAGTGGACAGGTGCGCGGTGTGCAGTGCAGCTGATTGAGGATAAATGTGGACTTTTTATAGGACTGTAATCGCCGGCCAAGGAGCAAATTTGGAAACATATTTACTCGCACAAGTTTGTGTTTAAAGTCACATTACTCCATGCCAACCAATAAAGACCAAGATTCTCTTATTGTTTAATCTAATTTCTGCATGAACGTGGTCAAAAGTCTTGAGACTCTAAAAGTTCTATGTGGATGCATCTTATCGCTCCACAGACGCAGCGCTGTTTAATCCAAATGCATGTCAGATAATCAATGGAGAGCCCCTCGCGTCCCAGAAGCCCCTTTTTTCCTCCAAAGAGGCTCGACTGCCAATGTCTCCCAGATGGCTTAACAAGTCCAGTTCATTAGAAACAAAATGATCCGGGTCCTCCCGTCCAAACCCCTAGAACACAGAGGGCAAACACAGGACGGGATAAGCGGTGGCTTATTTCCCTTGAACAGCTGTCAGCTCATAGGCCGTCCGCTGCCTCCTCAGACTGCACACACACACGCACACACACACGCACACACACACACACACACACACACACACACACACACACACACACACACACACACTCATTAACTGATTAGACTTTGTTTTCGGTTGAATTAAGAAAGTCCAGAGCTCCGTAGGGAAGATGAACTGTTGATTACATGGGAGGTAACAGTGAGAGCTCGAGGACAACAGGCGTGTTTCTGCTGAGTCATTCGTGTCCAAAAAAAGGTCAAATAGGATAAGCAGCCATTTTACTGCAGAACCTTACGCAACGGAAACATATTACGTAGATCGAATAGTAATCTAATCATAACATAACACATCAAATCATTGTTTGTGACAACTAAAACTGTCTGTTGTCGATTGTTGTCATCTTTAGTATAAAGTCTATTTAGTAACGTGATGATTTATTATCTACATAAAGACACTCAGTGTTTTTATTTACTGTATAAAATCTGCCATATATTTTCTAACAGTATATAATCTATTAATACATGTAAAACATTAACACCATTTTAAATGCTTATCATTAATTATGACCAATATATTATCAAGATTTATATTCATTTAATTGGGTTAAATATTCTTGAAGCAACATGAGATGAGAAAGATATAAATATGATTTAATATGTGATTGATTTGATAGAATAACATATATTTTCTCATATATCTGAACTCCTTCCATGTATTAGAATACTGTTTTGATATATTAGATTATGTTGTCAGTATATGTCACTATATGGTTGTTGCGTCAGGACAATGCCAGAGCCTGAACAGAAGCAAATCAGATTAACATTGTGACGTTTTTGTCGAAGCACTCAGATGTTGTGTGCATATTTGAGCCTAATTAAAATGTATTTCTCTGAGTATAGTTGTTTACCGGGATGTCAGTGAAATGTAAGAGAAGTGAGGCTGTGTGTTTTGTAACAGAGAGTGGGCGTCTTTAAATTGGCTTACTTTGGATAAAAGTACCAACTTGATGTTTATTTTTTTTTTACCTTGACTTCGCTGCATGATGTCTTAATGTCTACTCGCAGTTAATATGATTATACAGAACTAATGAGATTATCATTTGAAGAAGGCGGTGTCGTATGAGCAGCAAAAACAAGACAAAGAATCTCGCGGAGCAGCTCTGTAACATCATCAACGTTATTTACAATCTGTAGATTCTGTCTGTACGTCGCCTGTCAGACTTTTAACCACGTCAACAATAAGAAACTATTCCATGATGTCAGTGTAGCTCTGAAGGATGAAGGATGATATTCTGACGCAGGACTTCGTCTGAGGGCTCATAAATCTGTTTTTGCATCATCACGGACCTTCACACGTACTCGGACAACTCCCACTGTGACCGGTTCCTCTCTGGAAAATGGCTGAGGGCCACCGCAGCTCCGACTAAACCGGTTTCACAGCGTCGTGCAGACAAAGGAGTTTGTTTATCACATTGTGTCAGTGACGGGCGTGTTTATCTGTCTGTGTCTGTTAACTGTGTCACATGCAAGTGTTGTTTTGTTAAGTGCAAGTGTTGTAATGACTTGGCAATCGATCCTTTTAATCCTGAATTTGATGCAGCCTCCAGGCTCCTTCTCTCGGCTCCTCACAGCTTCGTTGAACTCTTCCTACTTTATTTGAATGCAGGATGATGATAAAGTCATCAGGAATCTGCTGGTCTACACACCGATGTGTCTCTTCTTCTGATAACTTTGAGTTTCAGTGTGTACGACGAGTCTTGCATAAGCTCTTGTACTCACTTGGGTTGTCTGGTTCTGCATGCATCATCCTCACACTCTGCTGGCTGCCTTTTCTTTAGCTAAGCACCCAGGTTGTCAGTAAACGAGCTCTGCCTTCGTTGCCCGGTGTTCATCAGCTGTGTTGAGGGTAATTCAAGCATTTGCATGACCAGAGTTCTCTCCCTCTGCCCAGAATGTTTATGACATTTTGAGGGATGTTTTTCACGGATTTTTCATCTCTTGCAGCGATTCCACTATAACATAATCTGTTCGTCTAAATGGCTGTCCTGCCTGGTAGGAAAAAAAAGGAAAAAAAGCATCCAAATCATGGCATATGAAGCTAATCCATCAGGTATATTGTGCTCATATATCGCCTGAGGCAGACCACACAGGCTGTTGTAATTCTCAAAGTAAACACAAGCCGACAGCCGCCCACTCCCCTCGATTTATGGCGTTGTGATCATCGCTCGACCTCATTGCTAAATGCAGCTTTCTCCTCTGCATTCAAATGAAGCCGACTGTTATCAATATTGATGACGGTTCACGTCTCTGTTGACTTAATTTTCTGCTCCCACTTAAAAGCATGTAGTCCAAGTCTGATTGGCAGTCGACACTGTGCATAAACTCGGGCTGGCTTGTAAGAACCCCTGTGGAGGACACATTACCCTTAATAAGTTGTTGGTGAGCGCAGGTCGTCGGAGCTCAAACTTTCACTTCAACAAATCCCTCTGCCCTCCGTCTGCCACCTCCTCCCGCAGAACAAACACGTGAAATTAACATTTGTGCACAATCTCAGCTGGTTATTATCCAAACACCGATGCTCAACACCAACTTTTGTATAAAGGTCTTTCTTTACAGGAGAGCTTGAGAGTTCTCGGGAGTCTTTTGTCAAATAATTTATCAAGGATGTTGATCTGTGACTCTGAATTAATGCGGCTGGATGAGGTTGCAAACATCTTTGTGTGATAAGCTGTCACTGCTGCTCTTTTTTTGTTCTGAATGTTCTTTGCGATCACTTGTCAAAACAGTCTGTGGTATTTTAACAACTTTATCTTTGACTTTTGTGTCGGCAAACTTTGTTTTCATTGTCTTTGCAGCAAACTCAGTCATTCTGTACCTCAGAATAAATGAATCACTTCCTGTTTATCAGCCAACTTTCTCCCTGTGTGTCTGTGTTCTGGGCACAAGGTGTCTAGAACAGCAAATGCAGCAAATATAAATAGATATTTTGGAACGTTATCATTTTTTTGTCTTCGTGGTTACCGTGTAGGAGTAATTGTTTTCAGCCCTGTTCACCGGATAGTTAGCAGAATATCTCAAAAATATGATAATATATTTTAATTAAATGTCTGTCCACTGTGCAAGATTTAACAATTTAGGACGGAGGACTCCACAAACAGGCCGTCGTGTTTGCTCTGCCGAGCAGGATCTTCCTGTTCTGGTACTTACGATGGGAAAGTTATGATGATGTGTGTGTGATGAAGTGATGAAAAACCCTTGAGGAGGTGAAGACATCATTGCTGCCTCGGCAAACAAAAGTGAGAGGTTGTGCAGATGTGGTGACAGAGAGAGGAGGGAGAGGTTAGCTGAAACAACGACATCCTCACAGCGGCTTCACGGGTCGTGTAATCCATCCCAGCATGTCTTTACCGAGAGGCCAGAACCTCCTCGGATGGATCCATATTCTGTCACAGCACTGAACACAAAGACAATCAATTATATCTCACCAAAGTTTTCAGTTTGAAGAACATCTTTTCTTTTGACTGTGAGAGGAATGTTAACACAGAGAAGCTTCAGCTAATCGATGAGCTCAACCCGAGACCTCCGTGCGGTTGTTTTTACTGATGCTGTATGAACACACACACACACACACACACACACACACACACACACACACACACACACACACACACACACACACACACACACACACACACAGCTCGCAGACCTTATGACCTGACCAGCTAATGCAACCGTCAGGGCCTGATGTCATGGCGGGTGGAGCGAGGTGGAGCGACGGGGTTTAATTGTGCCAAGTCACCTGTGAAAGACATTGGACGGTGGCTAAATGAGGCAGTTGTCCTGGAGTTCAGCGCCCCAGCGGGACGGCCTCCTCTTCTTTCTGCTCCTGGTTCTCTCTCTGACTCCATCTACCTCTTTTTTTATTTATATATGTGTGTGTGTGTGTGTGTGTCTGCACCCTCGCATCTCAGCTGTTCAGCGGACACTCAATCACATCACCGCATTGACACAAGGCAGTGCATGCTAATAAGAACTTAGCTGCCACCTTTAAACGCTGCTGCTGTCATCGTTCACTTACGTAATTGTTGCAGCTCTGACGTGCTGACTGACGACCCCGTTGTCCTTGTGTCTCGCTTCAGGTGGGAGGTGAATCCGCCGTGGGTCATGTGTTTCTGCTGAGGTCTCATCTTCCCGCCAACATGAGGCCGACGCCCGGCTCGCCTCGACCCGTCCTGCCAGCCGTCCTGGCTCTCACCTTAGCCGCCTTCTTACCTCAGCTGTCCTCAGGAGCCACGCCGTTCCCCCAAGACCTGGAACCAATCAGCATCGTGGGCAGAGAATGTAAGTTGGAGAAAAAAAAAAGAAAAGAAAAATGAAAAATCTGTTGTGTTGCTATGGTGATCCTTGTTGCAGTGGAGTGCATGTAAAAGTAAAACCGAGGCATTATATCTCGACGCTGGGGAACGCGGCTTAGAGAGGTGGATGTGTTTAAGGGCATGTTCGCAGCGAGCAAATCTGCAGACGTGTATTCAGCTGCTGGCATTTTAACTCATTTAGTCCTGTTTTGTTGCCTTCGTGTGGGGAAACAAAAAAGGCCATTTCAATTCAGGACTCAACATCAGGAACACGCATGAAAAAAGACCTTTCTCGGTGGAAGCTGAGGTGCAGTTTGTAAGGAGTGAGCGTCCGTGCTCCTGGAAATAAACCGTATTTGCAAGTTTTTTTTATGGTAATTGAAGGAGACTTGTGACACGAGACTGCTCGCTGTAAGCTCCTTCAGCATCTGAATCACTTTACTGTAAACCTTTTCACATCGGTTTGTGCCTCAGCAATGTGGATGGAGCCAATTCAGTCCACCTCTGATGTGCTCGCCTGGTTTGGTTTGGTTTGTTAAGCCTGGCATGAAAACTGTCAATTAAACTGTGGAGCGAACCAAACAGCTCCTGGAATTAGATTTAACCTCTGCAGGTCAGTGAGATCGCTGACGATACACGATGACAGTCACCAAAACATGCGAGGAAGTTACCCTCAGTACGTTTAACACATTTCCTCCTTACTTCACACCAACTTTGCCACATTATATCTGTAAAAGAACAGGACCTGTACATGTGAAAGACATCGATTTGTACTCAGGTTTTTTTTTTAGCCGGCCACCATCAACCCAACAATCTGTGATTGCGGTATATTTTTGGAGGTGTCTCTGTAGTTGCAGCTTGCCAATTTGTGAGCTGCGAGTAAAACGTAACAAGATATATATAACTTTTCATTTTTGCCTTTTTATAAACAGAAAAACACAACTGTAAACCTTCAGAAGTGAACTAAGACGAGCTGAATCGACTCATCGTAAAACATCCATCTGCGTTGGCCCGTCGTACAAATCCCCGGCTGCGGTTTGATCAAAATAATCCCTTAATTTCACGAGTTGAATGTGAAATATTCTTTCTCTGGATGCTGTTATTTCCCGGCTGCCACTAGTGCCGTCATCACCACTCTTTCTTTGTCTCAGTGGGGTTTACAGTGCTGCTGGGTTAGTTCGCTGAGGGATAGTCTGCTGCTGGGAAGCGTCTCTCACCTGTTCCTCAGAGGCAGATCGTTAAATCTACAAAAAAAAAAAAAACACACACCGTCTGTCGGCTGGTCTATATATTCTCCCAGTTCCTCAACCCTAGTATTTACTACAACAAGGTAAATATTAGCTACGGCACAACATTCACTCATTACAATGACAGTGGCAGTCAATAAAAGCCAGATTTGAATCACTGCCCGGTCCTACGTGCAACTGCAGCTTCCCAAAGTAAAAAACCTCGGACTTCAAGCAGCAGCGTTAATATCAGGTATTAACTGAGCGAGATCTCGGACACTCTCAAGACACGGTTTCATCGGACCACCCTGGGGACCCATCAGTGGCACCCAATCACTGGGGAGGGCCGCAGAAGAGGTCCGGGCTACTAAGTGTAATGGCCCATAATTGATTTAAGAGGGCGCCGAGACCATGGCCCACACGCTGTAATTGATCTATCTGGAAGAGAGTAACGCAACCATTAGCAGAAATAGCTGCGCTAATAGTGCTATATGTGGAGCTCCGTCCCAGGTGTAATGAGAGCAATTTGTCACCTCTGGTTCCAGCAGGTGACAGCGTGCCACAAGGTCCCTCACAACTCCGGGAGACGTCCATTATGAATCCAAGTACTTCATCAGGCTGAAGTCTATGAAATCATACCTGAGTCACTTCTTCTATTGGGGAAGCGGGCAGATGACTCACCTCAGCGTCTGTTCTTTGTGACGAGACTGGAGCCGAGTAGTTCTGACCAGTTTAGATCTTGAGGGGAAAGTAAAGACATTGTTATACCGGAGCTTTCTATAGATGATATTTGACCTTATGTACTCATTTTTTCTTTTTTCCCCCCCATTAGAAAATTGTCATCCTCAGCAGGATGCTTCATAAACCGCATTCTGATCAAACAGTGTGACGTGGAGGACGAAGTCCTTCAGGTTTTTGTCACAGTCGAGGACTGAATCAGACAATTTCACTGAACATGAATCTTTTGATTTAGAACATAATAAAAGTTCCCGCTGACGCAAAAATTCCTCAATCTTTTCATCTTTACATCTTTTCTTTTGCGAGGTCGATAAGACATGACTGTCGATCTCATCCACCCCGTGATTATTAAAAGAATTTAACTGTTAGTAGTAAAAACTTTGCAATAATAAATATATATAATTGATTAGATAGCAACTTCTAAGTTAATCACCAACTATTTAAATACTTGTTTAAAGTCATTTTTAATTAGAAAAGTCATAATTCCATGAATCCATCTTGTTAAATGTGAATATTTTTGGGTTTCTTTCCTCTTTGAGTCGTAGACGAAAATATCAACATATTAACTGACAATAAAAGAAAGTTGCACCCTGATACACACGGTCCTGAGTTTGGCTTTTTCTGATATGTTTGTTACGTTGCTTCTTTTCTTAATTAGCATATTGCTATAATCCTGACTCAAACTCGAGAGGGACCAGAAGAGGTTTTCCACTGAGATCCATGATGTCCTGTTTGAGTTTTTTACAGCTTCAGAGATCTCTGTGCACGATACAGTTTATCAGATTCATTTATTATTATTTGGGACTTATTAAGGCCTGCACAGATTTATTTTCATCATTAATTCATCTTTCAAAGATTCATAATTCTCTTGATCCAAAGAGCCGTGATCATGTCAACAGATGTCAACTCTGACCAGCAGTCCAAAACCAAAAAGATATTCAGTTCCTAATCATTTAAAACAAGGAGAGGGAGGATAATTCTCACATTTGGGAAGCTAAACTATTAAATATTTGGCTTTGGTCCTTAATATCTAACATCTTTGCCTTGACATGTTTAAAAAATGACGAGACCTTCTGTTGTTTATTTCTTTAGTAAATGTTTCCCAAATGTTCAAACCCGGAGAAATCAGTCGTTTCTTGGAAGATAATGATGTTTCATTTGGACGACTGTCGCTGTTTAAAGTCAGAGACTGAGGAGGGAAGCTGGCGGACGTGACAAAATGTAACGTGAATAAAACTTTAATACATTTCTTCGTCACATCGGATAGATTTTGATCAGCGAGGAGATTGTTGAGCGATGAAGACAACAACTCCCATGATCCCACACTGCTCACGCTTTTGTTTTGTTTTGATTGAGAGACTGCGAGCAGCAGAAGTGACACAAAGAAATGATTTATTGATTATCAGATTGATATTTTGTTGACTAATTGTCGCAGCGTTAGCCACTTAGCGTTTGACAGGAGAGTTCATTCAGGCTGCACCTCGCGTCGAAGCTGCGGTCTCACTTAAGGAGTGAAGATGTAAAAGGTTCCGCTTTGATTCAGTCTCCGGCCTTTCGCTGTACATGTTCTCCCAGAAGGCAGTGGGCCTTAAATAACTCTGTACATCACCTACCACTGGATTGGTGCCCTGAGCCAGTGCCCCTGCTTTCCCCCCTCCAAACTTTAGAGGATGTGCAAAGTGCTGAAGAGTAATTAGAATTCCTCATTTGCCAGGGGGGAGGATAGCGGGGCGGACCGCTGAGCCGCTGGGAGTCTCTTCACTAGACAGCACAGCGAGGTCCAGAGCTCAGTCAGACATTAGGCGTTTAAATCTTTAAACAGTCGATTCGAGACCGGCGGTTAGGGGAATGCATGGCTCCCTGTAGAGAGACTAATTTCAGATTGTGGTGTGTTTCTAGCGGGGATTGCTAATTCAACAGCAGCCCGGGTCAGATGGGAGGCTGGAGGGCACTTAATACAGTACTTTACAGATCCAGAGCGCCGTGGCCTTGAGCTGAATCCTTCCTCGGCTAAAAAAAAAAAAGGAAACAGCGGGGGAAGTCTCTGTGATGTGGAAGACAGTCGGGTGTCAGTACTGAGCTGGCCAATTTTATTTCTGCCTGGAGCATCCTGTCCTTTTTTCTTTTTTTTTTTTTTCTATCGAACGTTTTAAAGGCACGTCCGTCCGTCTATTGACTGGCTGTCATCCTGTTACTTAAAGCACTGGACACCAGCTCCCATTGGTTGAATTAACACTCCCCTCGAGTGACTTAGTCGACTGCTTTTAAGTAGAAAAAGAGAAGATGGAATTAAATGCAGAAGGCGAAGGAGGAGAATGATGATGCTCCACATGCCTCAGTTCAGTTCATCTCAGTTTATGCTCACATGCACTATTTTTGTGTTTTTAATCGCCTCGTATTATTCGACACAGGTTTTGTTTTCTGTGAATTTTAAGTTACATTCACGACGATAATAGGTTGAACTTCATTTGACTTCGGAGGCAGTTGAGTGCTTTTTAAACGAGCGGCTGACCAGACGACAGATTTTCCACGGAGACGAGTTTTGGATCCGTCTCCGTGTCCTCTCTCGACTCCGTCCCCCCGGATGTGTCTGCTAAGAAATGTTTACCGGGAGACATTTATTTAAATGAGACTGACTTCTCTGACACGACCAGCTAATTTGCAACTTCGGATGCTATTTTTCTTTTTTTTCCCCGCTGCTCATCCACCTCCACAAGTGCACATTAGCATACAGTGTTATGCTCTCGATTTTCAGAACAATGGGCCAAATTGTAACCTTGGTCTAGTGTCTCCTTAAAGGTCCAGTGTGTAGGACTTAGAGGGATTTATTCGCAGTAATAGAATGTTATATTCATAATGACTTTATCATAAGTGTATTATCACCTGAAATAAAGAATCCTTGGGTTTCTGTTACCTTAGAAGGAGCCTTTTATATCTATAGAGTGAGCTGGTCGTCTTCTACAGGGTCTGCCATGTTTCTACAGGAGCCCAGAGCAGACAAACGTAACGCTTTGAGTTTTTCTCTTACCCTCCTGAAAAGGGGACGATGAGACGAGGGGCCACCTGCCGCTAGATGCCATTAAATCCTACACATTGGACCGTCTTATAATAATCCAAACGTGTCATGTTGTTTTTAAGCTCGCTGAGTTGTTGTGGATGACTGTTTGAATCTTTGAGGACTGAGAATATTGAGAAACATGTTTATTATTCTCACTGAACTGAGGTCAGCTGAGACCTGGCTGTCTTCTACAATTTTGAAACAAGAAGGAGCTCAAATTGGCAAAAATACGGTGTGCTGCTTCCACATGGATTCAGTCGTATTGTAGACGGCAAACTGGATCAAAGGCCCGCCATTCCATCAGAGTGTTGTTTTATGTGCGTTATCTGGTGTAGTTTGGTGATATGAGTACTTGAACTTTTTCTCCTCCTCTCCATCTCTTTGCCCACGCAGCCTCCTACCTCTACCCCAGCTTCCAGGGACTCATGTCGGACAATGACACCGTCCGCCTGGGCCTGGACTTCCAGAGGATGCTGAGGATCAACCACATGCTCTACATCGCTGCCCGGTCAGTCGTCACAATCACTCACCTGCATGACGATCTTCAATTACTGATTTTTAGTTGTTTAATCCATTAATATAGAAACGCACGATCACAGAGGCCAAAACTTGATCCATTGAGTTCTAAACGCTACTACAAGGAACTGATGGTGATGGTGAAACAAAGTAAAGGTAGTTTTAGTGTCGCAGCACCAGATTACTGAACAGATTCCATGAAAAAACACAAAATCGATGTTATGATTGATCTAACCAGGTGACAGGCATTATGAATAACTAAAGTAACTATACAGAAATAGACTTTCTAGACACTGACGGTCTCGTTTGCTGATGTCGGACATAAAGAGGCATCACAATTAAAATTAGACAGTTTAATAACCGATTAAAAGAATTATTAAGAATAAAGTCAGTTCATTTCTTAATCCACTGACAGCTGCAACTCTGCAACGGCATAAACAACAAGCAGTTTTAAGGAAACTATCACAGTTATCAGAAGACAACGCAAAGACAAAAACCTGTTATCAGACTCCAGAACACCAAGCAGACTGTGATGAAACCAGGCTGCTGCGTGCAAAGAGAAGTCTGTGGTAATTAGACCTGGAGACCTTTGTGTTAAGGACGTGGCCTTGCAGGCAAAGAGAGTTTTGGTGCAATTTAAGAGTAATTTATGAATCTTAAACTTCCAGAGGGCTCACCAATAAATCCTGCTGCTGCTGTTGTGAGCACGAGTCAGACTTCAGTGCACACGAAACCTTTTCATACTGTATAAGGTATCTGAAGGCAGCACCTCCGCACCAAACTGCTCTGGTGTTTTTTTAAAGCATTTTTTCAGTGTGTATACTCGGCCTAATTGCACTTCGCTCCCCTCTCGATCAAGATGTCGGAGGTTAATTATCTAAAAAGTACGAGGGTTTACCTCCTCTGCCTGTTTTCATTGTGCAAAATAAATTCTGCTGCAGTTTCTTGGCTGCGTCTCAAACTGCAGCGCTCTCACTGCCAAGAACGCCGTCCAAAAAGGTATGGAGATTACTAATGTACCTAAATGGACTTAATATTTTCCACAGCTGCATACAACAAAGTGCACGCCTCACTTCACAAAGTGATTTATACGGGATTGTGTCGATAGTTTGGAAACTTTTGGTGTTGGAAAACTTTTTGTGTGGTTTTGAAGTTGAAAAGCCAATAAGCGCTGCCTCTTAATCCACTTTCACCCTCTGTTGTTGAACAGCTAAAATCAATCCTATCGAGCCAAATAGACGCTTTCTTTTTTTGGAGAGCAGGTTGTGGTGAAACGGTCGGATCAGAGGCTTACGAGAGCTTTGCATTCAGAGAGCATCAGGCCTGACAAAAAGCATGTGGAGACGGCATAACTAATGGTGCCTTAACTCTCTGTCTCTTGCAGGGACCATGTGTTTGCCATCAATCTCGCTTCCTCAGCTGAGCAGATAATCCCGCAGCAGGTAGGAAAGTCCGTCCAAAGAAAATGTTCTGGTCTTAATAACTGTTGCCATGCAGAGTCACCTCTGCTTCAAACTTTGATATCTGGGTCATATAACACTCTTGTTTTTCAGCAGGAGAGGTTCAGCTACAATTAGTTGAGTTTCAGATTTGTCATACTCTCTTCAAACGTGAGGGTGTTATTTACTGATACACTCTGCTGTGATGTTTTTATGAATCTAATGAGGGATGAGGACGGGAGGAGGAGACTACGGCCTCCGTCCGTTCCATCTCTGTCTCAATATTGAATTGAGTGAGTTGTGTGTGCTTGTGTCACGTCCACCTGCCTCGTTTTTATGTGTACGGGTTTTGAGACTAATTAAACGTATATGAGAAGCTCAGGTTCTTGCTCTGCTCTTCAGAATTCAAAATACAAGAAGCACCAAACCATAAATAAGGAAGATGTCTGTGATCCTTTTGCAAATCTGGATGTGAAATGTTCCGTCCCAAACTACCCACCATATATCTCCAAACACAGAGGTCATGTGATAACATTAGTCAGTGATTCGGGTTCGTATTTCTTCTTAAACATCTGTTTTCTGTCGTCAGACAACTAAGATAGCATGAAACTTGATCACGGCTCATTCTATGTTGAACTGCAGTCAACCGCTCTGCCGGGAGATCGTCTGGATTGATGTTTAAAAGATAACAGAGAAAGGTCGTATTCAAGTAGAGGCACAAAACATCTCTTTAACGTGGATCTAAATGAGCCCGCAAATATGTATTTATACTTCTAACGCGAGCGGCGAGTGGGCGACTCAACTCCGAACTGTATTCATAATGTGGCTGCTGAAGAACAGACGCTTCGCTTCTGAAAACGTTGAAGTGACGTTGACATGAATCCAGGAGGTAACGTCTGTACGTCTGAGTGAAAATAAAGACCTCGCTGATCCCGTTTAAACGCGCCGCACGAAAACACCGACGCAGTGAGGTTATTTCTAAATCACACGAGGTCCCCTGGTGATACGAGTCCCACGCGAGGAAGGCTTTTGGCTCTGACGTTCAGGCAGTGTTTGATCAGTGAGCTTCTTTTGTCAATATGTAAAAGATTTAGCCAAACTACATCTTAACCTTAACAGAACGTGGGGTTAACATTAGTATTCTGGGTGTTATTCAGACGTATAGCTGTTCTAAAGAAGGATTTGATGTAAAGCTCGACCCTTTAAGCTTCAGACAGCAATCCTGCTCTTGTTTTCTGAACCGTTCTGTGTGTTTTCACTGAAAAAAAAAACGTCTTACGTAACGTGCGTATCTCATTATTCTGCCTTCCACCTCTCCGCCCGACTTTTCATTCAAGTATTAAGCAATCTCAGTTCAGACATATATCCAATACCAGTGCGAGCGAGGCTCTCGTGGCTTCTGAAGTGCCGTGCTGCCTCCTATCTGAATCTCATTTGTCAAACACGATTGCACTTAAATAAAATCTCTCCGCGGCCTGGACTTTTTGTTTGCTCGTATTTAGATTAGTGCTAAACACTGATATTCGTTCTGATAAGGCCAGCGCTCCGTGTCAAGGGGCTCTGAAGGATTGATTCGCTTGTAGACGATGGCACAAAGAAACGGGGGAACTTCTGAGCTCTACAACGTCGGTCCATCTTTTCAGTTGTGTTATAAGAGAACTCAGATATTGAATGTTTGTATATGATGTGGGGTTTTTTTTCCCACAGCTATTCTCTCAAAACCAGCCTCCGGTGTGACAGCAGGAACCGAGTGGAAAATTATTTTGGGCCTGTTCCTGCATTCTCTCCCTCCTATTCCTGTTATCCATCTGAGCTCGATCGTTAGTCTGTGACTGATTCGTATCACCAGAGAACGGTGCCGCTCCTTCGTCCCAGATCCATTTTATCACTCTTTTTTTTTCTAGAAACCAGCTCTTCATTTTTTTCAACCCGGCGCTCATTCATATTCTGCCCTTCACTGATCTCCGCAGGCCTGGGTGGCCATAAGTAATTATTAGTAAACCAAATCGAGCGTGGACAAGGCGGGGACTATTACCATAATGCTGACTCCTGCTGAATCGTGTCGGATCTTCACAAAGTCGCGCAGGAGACTTTCAGTGTTTGGACCTGGAGGGGGAAGAGTGCCGGCTCCTGACATGACGAGTGGTTCGATAACTTAATACTCACTATCGAGACCGTGTCGCCCTGAGACGAGTTCACTGCAGAAGTTAAAGAGTTTTGACTCTTTTTGATTAATCGACTATCAAAATAGTTGGTGATTAATTACTACTCCATGAATCGCTAAATTGTTGCAGCTCTACGTGTTGTTTTTAAATCATCTTCCCAGAAAGGATTAGGCTCCTAATTTTCTATATTTTCAGTATTGTTAACAAAGACCAGAACCGAGATTGGATTGATACTTTTAATCGACATCACCTCGATAACGGCCGATGGAGTTTAATTTGAGTCAATCTGATGTTTCGATCAATTGCTGAAAATAATCCCCAACAAATATACCTCTATTTGAATAATGTTTGCTCAATATATAACTGTTTTAGTTCATTACGGAGCTTTTAAAGAGTATTTCCAAAAGAAACACAACAGAAATAACATGGATAAGGCTGCAACTACAATTTCTTACTTATGAGTAACTTGTGAAATGACAAAAACTTTTGATTAATGTTCGTCATAAAACGGCACAAAGTGCCCTTTTCTAAATTGCTTCTTTTGTCCAGATAACAGACTCTTCGTTAACAATCATAGATGACAAAGATAAGCAGCGAATCTTCACATTTAAGAAACTGGAACCAGAACAATGTTTGACAGTTTTGCTCGTACGATCAGATGATTGTCAGAAAAAGCTGCAGTTTCTGAGACGATGACTAACGTTTAGCGGTTGTGGCCTTTTCAGGGGAATTTGTTGATGATGAGAGGAATTTAAAAATGTGCCAGCTGTAATCTTTTAATGCATTCATCACAATGGAAATGAAACAGAGGCCTTCCTCCATTAGGATGCACGTCTTTTCTCTTCATCAAGCACCACTTCTCCCGCGTTTCCCCGACAAGTTAGATTGCATTCACCTGTTGTTGTAAGTAGTTTCTGATTTGCCTGCTGGACTGAAAGCTCTCTGATAAAAATGAGAACAAGAGACCTGTGGGGACAAATTGTGTTTCAGGGACTTATTGTCCAAGCCGAGTGACCTCTCAGCCCCCAATAAGGCATCAAAATGTATTATACCAGTGGTCGGATTACTGTGAGGCTGGAGCTGAGAACACCTTGAGTCGAATTTATGACATGAACAAAAAAGAAAAGAAAATGAAGACAAGAGTACACGTCTCTCCAGCTTTGTGCAGTATTTCTTCTTTTCCTTTTTAACACGCATATTTTCATTCAGTGGAGACACAAGGACACGCTGGAAAAATAAAGAGAAGATTAAAAATGGATTCAAGCCGAGAAACGCAGACAATTTATAGCAGCATATATGGAAACAGCTCGGTCTAAGAACAAATGCACAGACTCGATGTCAAGAACGTAATTTATAATGTGCATATTTATGAAAAGCTGGAGCTATTATACATTTAAAATGAGTGTCTGCAAGAGCACAGTGGTGCACCATCTGAATAGAGGTGTACAGGTTCAGTCAAAACTTTTAGTTATGCATAATAAATATGCCGAATAGAACCAGAACTTGGTTGGCTTTGGTTGAAAGGGGGAATCAGAGGGCAGGAGGGTCACTGGTGGCTGCTGCTGTCCCGGAGCTGAAACAGAAGCGTACACAACCGTCAGCATCCTCAGTCGTGTTTATTGGCGGGTCAGTAAATTATCCGACCATGTAAAGGAGCACATTAAACCTTTAACTGGCAGAGATGTTAACAAGCTGATGGATACGTTTTTTTTTTAATTCTGTAACAGCCGACTGGATGACGAGCACTGAAACAGGAAGTGTAGGGCAGCGTTTCTTTGGCCAGAAGGTTAATTAGAGCTAATTTCTTGACCGCTCATAATACAGGCGGTGAAGTCATGCAGACATACTGTGCAGATCCTCTTGTGTGTGTGTGTGTGTGTGTTAGTGTGTGTTCTCACAGATCCAGACTCGTCCTGCAGAGTGATTCTTATCACTGAGGAACCACCATGTTTCGCTGCCCACTGATGGGCCGCTGCAGGCAGTCCTCGCTGTTTCCTCTGTTTGTTTTTGTTTTTTTTCTCTCCACGAC